>JADRCO010000733.1:0-27332 GCA_021464525.1 Rhizophagus sp. LPA8_4_AMF
ATATAGATTTAAGAAAATATTTACAACAAAATCATAATCAACTTACATGGAAAGAAAGAATTAATATTGCTTATTATATAATTCTTGCACTTAGTTATATTCATGATGAGAAAGCAATTCATAGAGATTTACATTCTGGAAATATATTATATTTACAACGTGAAAATAGTTGGGACATTAGTGATCTTGGATTTTGTGGACCTGCTGATAAACCATCAAAAAGTATATATGGAAATCTTCCTTACATAGCACCAGAAGTTATTAATGGAAAAGAATATACTTTTAAATCTGATATTTATAGTATTGCAATGCTTATGTGGGAAATTTCATCTGGACAACCACCATTTAAAAATTATGAACATGAAAATGATATTGTAATGAATATTATTAATGGTATAAGACCAAAAATTGTGCCAGAAACTCCATTAGAATATAAAAATTTAATGATACAATGTTGGGATGCTGATCCATTAAAAAGACCTGATGCTAATGCACTTGAAAAAAAAATGGAAAAAATTAATTTATATTATCAAAATATGCCAGACGAATTATTCCAATCAGAAATAGATAATTTAAAAATGAATAAAATAGAAGAAAATTATACGAGTAGCAGATTACTTACAAGTAAAATTCATAATTTTGAAAATCTACCTGAACCAAGAAATGCAACTGAAGGTACAAGTGTATAATATTTTATTAATGAATGTACTTATTTTAAAATACATTATTATTAATGTTCTCTTTTTTTTTGAATTTATATTATTATAGAAGAACAAGTAGGTATAAATTGATAATTTCTTGTCATCTTCTAATTATTATAATAATCTAATTTTCTTTTTTTACTACTAACAGCATTTCATAGTAAATTGTATGACTTTAATATTCCTAACAATAGTAAGTACTGTATTTATTAACGTTACCATTGTTTAATTTTTTTTATAATAATATAGGTTTATATTAAATCGATATTTGTTTTTAGTTAACGATTTTAATGGATCAAATAAGCAGTATAGTAAGAAATTATCAAATATAATTAATAAATATTTTTAGTGATTTGTTTGAAAGATAAACTAATATTAAAATCTATTTCTACATTCTTAATTTTAGGTGATAGTGAAAAATTACCCAAAGAATTTATAAATTTGCAAATAAATTCAAATAGTAAGTGAATAAATAAATTTATTATAATAATAATTTCATTTATTAAATAACGTGACTTTTATTTTTAAAATTAATATGACGAAAAAGTAATAATTCAACAACAAATGAAAAGGAAAAATATTGATAATGATGGTAAGTAAAAAAAAAAAGAATAATAAATAATTATTTTATCAATATATTAATTTAAGTTGGCTTTTTATTTAAAAATTTAGATGATGAAAAAGAAATAATTCAACAAAAAACGAAAAGACAAAATATTGGTGATATTGAAGGTAGGCGAAAATTTTGTAACTATAATTTCAATACTATATTATTTTTAATTCTATTTATTTATTTCTTAATAGATGATGACGATGTATATAATGATCCAAACCTTCATTCAAATGAACAAGATGATCTGGAAATCCCTGATGGCAAGTTCTTAATTGCTTTAAAAAAATATTTCCTATGTTTTTTGTTGTTTTTATTTGTTAATAATTAGTATTTATTGTTATTTATCTATTCATTAGACGGGTTCTAAATTCTCCTTTGGTAATAAATTAACGATATTATTATTATATTTTGAAGATTTTATCATTTATTTATATTTTATTTTTTGATTTATTTAAACACTAAGACTAGAGTAGTAAAATAGTATTTTACAAGATTCTTAGTTTGTAATTTAAATAATTATAAAATAAACCAATTCGGATTATTAAATATGTAAATTATCAAAAAAAAAGATCACAACTTCTAAATTAATCGTTTCTTTTTTAATAAGAAAAACATAATAAGAGAGATTCTTTAACGAGATCGATTCCCTTTACAAATTTTCATATATACAAGGAAAATAGTGGAACGATCTCAACTAATACAAGATCCATTGATTCATCTGTAGAAAATGAAAATGAAAAAAAAGAAAATTATTATTTGGTAAATTATATAGTGAGTTATATTTATATTTTTTTTGATTATTTTTTTTTTTTTAATCGATCGTTGTTGTTAAAAGAGGTTAGAAATATTTTTATATTATATACTGTATATACACATTTTTTAAAAAAAAATTAATACTAACTTATTAATTATTGGAAACTGTATATTAAATAATTATAAAATCATGTTTTTTTAATTAATTGATATATTTGATATATAAAAAGTCGTATCTTTTTTTGAATAATTTCTAAATATATTTATTTATAAAAAAATAAATTTCGTCGAAACAATTTAAAGTCATGTATTAGGCAATCAACAAAATTTAAAGAAGTTCGGAGTTATCATTTTTGTATCAAAAATAAAAGCTAATTTTTTTCCTAAAAACAAAATACTTATATTATGTCTGTTATTTTGAGGAGAAGTAGTTAATGCAGTTACTACAAGAGCAACCAAGTAAATATGGATTGGATCGGGGCGTCAACTCGATCCAATCTAATTAAATTTGTGAACGCACTCATTGTTTGTTATTTCATTATTTATACATTAAATTTTTTTAATAACTATGTATCTTACTCGAATAATAAATCTGATGATCCAATGGATTTTATTAATTACAGTACTAAATTTGATGCTTACATGTAAGTTAATTTGTCTAATCATACATTATTATCAATACAATAAAGTAAATAGGTAATATACAGTATACTATATAATAATCTATAACTATGATTACATAGGAGCCAAAGCATAAACTTTATTATTCATAGCTTGACCTAAAAAATAAAATGAAAATCCATAAATAATTTTTTTTTTTATGTTTAAAATTAAAATATCATATTGAATACAAAATTTACTTACCATAACCACTTCCAACATATACAACACCATTAACAATACTTGGACCACAATTAAGTGCTCCTATGGTTTGAAATTCGAATAAAGTTTCACCAGTTTCAGCGTTTAAAGCAAATAATGTACCATTAGCATCGTAACTTGGATAATAAACTACTCCATTAGAATATGATATTGGACCAGTTCCGCCAGATTGTACTTTATTTGCTGCTTGCCATAATATTCCTCCTGTTGTAATATCAAGCGCCACAATTGCACCACTATATATTGTAGATGGACTACCTGGTGCAGGTTTATCCAATACATATTGCAGATTATTAGCATTTGCTTGCGATACGAAATATCTTTTCCCATCAGTTCTAAGAATTTTTTTTAAAAAAAGGTTAAAACAATATTCTTTGAAAAATAATAATAATTAATTTAATAACTTTTAAAAGATAATTACGCGCAGCCAAATAGCGATCCACCTTACAAAAAAGTACTTATTAATATTATTTGTTTTGGAATTAAACAGATTTATTTTACTTAATTTTAACTTACCACCCACAGCCCCAGGACCAGAATTAGTAGACCAAACAATCTCGCCAGTGGAAGAATTTAATGCCCACGTAATCCCTGATTTTGCAGTCGCAATAACAAGTTGAATGCATTCGCCAGACGAATAACATGTATTAACAAGTAAGGGCGCCTGACCAAAATCTAATTTTGTAAAAAAGAAAAAGTAAAATTATTTTATCATAAAATTTTATCACAAAATTTTAATTTTCAACATAATAAACATTACCATAATCAGGTCCAGCCGGAGTTGGACAATTTTGTGGATTCGTTTGATTAAAAACACAGGCAACAGTCCAATTATCTAATCCTGCCGTTCTTCTTGACCATACTACTTCTCCTGTATCTATATTTAATGCAAGTATAGCATCAAAATGATTATTAGGATCGTGACATTTCATCATATCTACACTATTTGAAGCATTTGCCACGCAATCTGTTACATAGCTCGGAGTCTTTAATAAATAAAAATAAAAAATAAATATTAAATAAGATAAATAAATTACATTGAAATTTATTTAATTTTTTTTCAATCATCATACCTCATAATTATTTCCGGTAGCAATATAAACCAATTTATTTACAGGATCAATTGCTGGTGCAGAACCCCAAACCGCATTTCCAGAATATAAATCAGATCTACCATTGTTATCAGGTAACATAAAAGTTTTCCAAATAATATTACCAGTTTTTAAATCTAACTTAGTAAAACTTCCTCTAAAAGAACAACATTGATAATTTGGTATACTTGATGAAGCTGCTTCTTCTTTTGAAGAAACTCCAACATATACGCCACCATCATAAATTGTAGCAGATTGTGTTATAATTGCATGAGGATGATTATCAAGTAATGTACTCCAAACAAGTCTACCATCGAGATCAACAGCTACGATATAAGGATTTGAACCATTATCTGAAACTTGAGTCCCAAATACTAATAATTTTTCTACGGGATCTATTGCAATAGTTGTTCGACTTATAACTCTTGGATCTGATGGTTGTGGTATATATGATAGTGATATATTATACGCCCAATTAATTTGACCTGTTTGTGCATTTACCGAATATAAATTTCCTGACCAATCAGGAAAATAAATATTATTTTGAAAAGTAACGGGAGTAGCGGAAACTGAACTCCCTGTCTCAACAATAAACTTAACCTATAATACGACGTCATAAATTAATATGTCAAAATATAAATTAAATCATAAAATTCTAACCTTTAAAGAGCCGACATTAATTGGAGAAATTATTTCTTCTTCATCACCATTACGATTATTATTTATACCAGTTCCACCGAAACTAAGCCAATCTTTGTAAGAAAAAACATTTATGACATGATGAGTGAATAAAATTGAAAAGAAAAATATTGTACGAATAAATTTCATTATGAAATTAAAAATTTATTAAATTCAATTGTAAAATTGGAAGTTTTCATACTTTAAAAAAAAAAAATTAAAATTGCTCTCTAAACCATTAGTAGATAAAACTACTTTAATAGGAATAAGATTTTTCTTTGAAAAGTGAAACAATGTAACAGATGATAAACTTTTTTGTTACGCGAAAATAAATTGTAGATCGGTACTTAATTTTATTATACGTAAATATTATGTCACGAGGGTATCAAATAAAGCCATTTTTGGTTAAACAAAGACATCGGTTAATAGTGATCCGATAAATCGATGATTCGATATTTCGAAATGATTATCCTCCGGTTTTTTTTCGCTTAGATAATCCGGTGACTTTGTTATAGTAATTAGTAAAGTTATAAAAAAAAGATTGATATTCATATTTTTTTTTTTAACCCGAAAATGAATTATTTATCCTTATGAAATATTGAAAAAATTATAAATACTTCAATAATTAAAACAAATTTGAATCTTGAATGGAGTTGGACTTTACAAAGTGGGTTTTTGTGATTTACATTAGGAATGGTTGTGTTGGAGTCCAAAGCTTTTTAAGTTGCAATAAATTTTTTTATAAAAGAGAATGTATATAATTTGACAATAACTTTGTGATGCTAATTATAAAAATATTTCGTTCTAATATTACATAAATATGATACATTGATATTGATACCACAGTAACACCAACCCTTTATTCCTTTATTTTTATTATATTCTATTCTATTGTAGCCGAGATAAGTTATCGTTCTCTACTATCGAACAAATTAAATCTAGAATCTAATGTAAGCTATATGTACCGTGAATTTATTTGTTTCTAAAAAACAAGGAATGAATTTGCTAACAAAATTAATTATTAATTATCGGTACCTATGAATTGTATATTTATATTCATTATTCCATCTAAATCGCAAGATATAAAATATTTTCGGCGTTTATCTTATCATTTTCCGTAAGATTGCACTTCAGCCCAAGACTTCAATCGATACGTCCCTTCTTTTTAGACAAAATTATTAAAAATAAATTTTACGTCAATGTATCAAGATCATCAAAAAACTAAAAAAAAATAGCAAGTGGAACTGTCACAAGCTGGTTACAGCGGAGGCGAAGTCTATAACCAATCTTCCACTTGGTGAATTAAAATTAAAAGTAGGATTACAAATTATACTCCTGTGAAATTTAAATCCATCAGTAAGACTTTACTTTGATGAAGATTACAAACAATTAGCCTTGTACTATTGCAAAGCAATTAATGCAAAAATTATTACAGATCCTCACATTAATTAGTAAACATGTCTTTATATCTTGAATTACATTAAAGGGGTAAGTATATTCCCGTTATAATTTACCTTTTACTTTGAAGCAATATAAAATCTTTCAAATATATAGTAACACATATGAAGTGATTTTCCATAAGTTTAAGTCTAATCAATCTAATATTTTAGGATTACAATATTTTTTAATATGATAAATAATTTTATTTAGTAATAAAAAATTTATTAATTTAATGTTTAATTATACTGTGACAATTGATGGGTTCTACATCTGACGCACATCAGCTATCAACTGACGCAAATTGACATTTGAGCACTTGAGGCAATAATTTAATATAAATAAATCGGAAATTTTTTTTATTCATATCACAATTTATTTTCAAGATTTTTTTTTATACACGCTTTATTATTTAACCTCATTGGCTACTAGTTCCTTATATATGAAATTATAATGCTTTACTAATAGGCTAGAAGATATGCTAAAGATAACCTATTACTATTTGCTAAAGAATTAGACTTGGATCTTTATCGTTATACTAACAGACTTTTTCTAACGATATTTCTCTATTAACCATAATTTATACTTCTTACAACTAAATAATAATTGATAAAATCCTTGTTTAATTCGACACCACCTGGTAAGATAATTGGTCGATTTTTGGAGCTAGGGGGATAAACTACCCAATGAAAGATATCCATTATAAATGTTCGGTTCATCATAGTACTGAGGTCTATTTCCATCAAGGGCTATTTTGATCATTTGCCATTTCTCCTTGAGCATGTCCTATTCCCAAATTGGAATATTGTTTACTCTTTTCATTATTTTTTATTAGATTTGAAGGTGCTACTGGTTTCTTTTGTTAAGGAGAAATAGATGCTGAATGGATAAAGAATTATGATGGTATTATATTGACAAATTAGAAACAGTGACAGATATTCATGTTTTTAGTCTCAGCTTATTTTCTATTATAACTACACAATTCTTTAAATCTTTGAAGATAACACCTACAATCAAGTGTTATTAATTGCATTGGATATTTTACTTGTAATATTTACTATAATATTCACTTAGTGACGTTCTATCTGATTTTTTTTTTATGGAAATGTATTTTCATTTTTCAACTTATCTAACAAAATATATTATCATATTCAACTGAAAAGATATCGAGTCAGATCATAGGGAAATGTCGATACTACGGAATCATCGATCAGAAACAGAACAAAATGAATATCTTGAATTGAATAAGTGAATATATTCTGAAGTAAGGCATAATAACACAAAAGATCTGTGAAATATGACATGTTAATATGCAATGCCATGTTCCAATTGTAAGAGTCTCATATGAAAAAAAATGGCAGTGTGCACTGTTGAGGTTGAGGTTGAGTTTGGACATTTTCTAATATTTTTAATTTGAACAAGACGGAACCTATAAAATAACTGGGATAGGTGGTTATTTTGGAATATGAACGGCTGATAATATGAACGATGATAATAAAGTTTATATTGAAAAATGTGTTTTAGTTTTTTTTATCAAAAAAAGAAAAAAATGGTCTTTTTATATTATTTTAATTGTATAAATTTTTACTGATGAAATTAATGCAAGTATATGTAAAAAAAATTATTTTTGGTATTTTTGTATGAGTAATAACTTTTTTCTTATATTATATAATATTATTTTAGTTTTACATAAAATTTAGATGTAATAAACTTTTTCTTAAATGAATAATATTATGTAGTTGTATATAAAATTTCCATAATTCATATAAAAATATTTGTCGTATATAAAAAAATTTATAATTGACTCATGCAAAAAGTAATTGTTTTTGCATGAGTAATAAAAGGAATATGCGGGATTTTAATTACCGATATTTTTATTAGACATCCAATATTGAAATCAGTATTAATAGCATTAATTCCTATTCGCCACTGCAGTATTCCTAATGACCGAACTATATCTCAGTTATTGGATAGGGACATTGGGGCCATAGGGGGATATCGGTCGAAGACCGATACCTATCGAATAACTATATTAATATTGCGTAATTAGTTGATTTAATTATCCATAAAATTTTCAAAAATGCAAACTTTCTCATGAGTCAATTGAATTAATAATAACATCATGAATAAGTAATAGTTATTTTGTAATCAAACACGGTGCTGCGCCAAATTTTGCTGAGGCACGTGATATTAAGCATGTGACGAGATTAATTCACTACTGCGCACCTATTGTTGATCAGAGATTTTCTCGGCGAATATCAAAATGCCGATATATAGCAAGAAAAGTAATATGTCCGTATTTTGTTTGGAACATCTATAGGGTCAATAAATTGATTAGCATCATGATGACATGTTTAAAGAAGTTGACTGAACAATAAACCGACCTACCTTATACAACATAAATCACGCGATAAAATGATCAAACAAATAGGAAAAATCAAATTTTAATGATTTGTACCAACCATTCAGATTGAATAAAAAATAACTTGTGAATAATATAATTTAGTATATTATAACAGTTAAATATTTTGTCCTCATTAAATATTTTTTTACAGTATTCGATAAACTGGAATTAAAACTAAGTTAGAATAGAATTGGACTTTTCACCTTTAAGGTAATTAATAATTACCTTTTGCACGAATCAAAAAAATCATTTCTTTTCTGCAAGTATGTTATTGTGTCATATAAACTATCATTTAATCAATGATTTTACGAAATGCTAAAAATTGAACGCATAAAAATTAATGTTATAAATATTTTACAAAAAATAAAGAAAATTTTTATAAGTTTAATCTTTACAACTAAAATATTATATTAAATGAATTCTTTTATTATAAACAACTCTAGGTAGTAGATATCAAAAATATAAATATTTGATTTCCTAGTAAAATTAAATGAATAAAGTAAATCACCATGATATTGATCAAAAATATGAACATCAATCCCAAATTTAATTAAGACTAATAAATTTACGTTATAAATTATGATAAATTTTAAATTTTTCTTTAATATGGTTATTGAACCCAACTTTCTATATTAATATGCAATATCAAAATCGCGATATGTAACATCGTAGTGTCGTAACGTCTAAAATGATGTGTAAGATAAACGATCAGCGTTATAAATATTACGGATCATTTACTTTTCCATTCATGAAATTGGAGAAATTGGAAATTTCTTCATGGCGTGGATTACCTGTATTATTACTTGTATGATTAGTTTATCTAGGTAACGAGTTACATGAGAGAACGAACGCATTATTTAAATTTTTGTTAAATTTACTAATCCATTCTTCAAGTTTCATGATTTAAAAGAAATTTTATTGTGAAATTGTGAATTTTTTTTCTTTTTTTGAACATAATCTTTTTTTAAATTTTTACTAACGAATAGAAAAAAACAGAAGAATTATGATAATCTAACGTGACGTATACACTTTTTTTTTTTAAAAAAAAAAGCTACGTAACTACATAATCACGTAACCACATAACTATACATAACTATATAACTACTGTACATAACTAAATGACTAACACATAAACTACATAACTATATATAACTACATTAACTAGTACATAATATTACATAAAGTCTAATATTTTTCGTATCATAATTTTCTTAATCCCATTTTCTTTTTTTTTTCTTTTAAGATAGAAAATAAGTTTTTTTAGTACAAGAATGCTTACAAATTTGTCTACAATAATAATGATCACAATCTTTACATCTTTCAGTCGTTTGTGGACACCTTCTACAAGCGAATACCTTACATTTATAACAAGATTTTTGAGGACATGAATTACAAATTAATGCATCAACATGACAAATATCACATTCTTTAATTATTCTATTTGAAGAATTTAAACATTTTTCTTCATTACAATAAAATGTGTAACATTCTAAACATCCTTTATCTAAATCACAGCTCATACAAAAATTATTTTGTATAAGACAATTCCCACATTCCATCGTAAATGATATATTTTCTCTACATTTCTTACAAAGATCTAAGGGGGAGAAATAATGATTAATTTTATATAAAAACAACCTTTTTTTTAAAAAAATAATTTAATAAAAACATACCGATATCAAGTTGAATAGATTTTTCAGTATTTAACGTTTTTAACGCTCTATTAAGTTCCACATAAGTAAATTTATAATAAGAAACTCCAGAAACGATAGAAAGATTTTGTCTCATAAGTGATCTCGTATCTATATCCTTACACCAAAGTACCCTTAATTTATTTAATTTTAATATAGGTTGAAAAGGTTCAAACCATGTTAAAGCGGATCCCAATTCACGAAGGGATAAACAAGAACAACCTCTTAAACTTATTTCTTCTAGATTCGGAAACCCATTAATTGATTCCCAGATAGAAGTACAATTTATACTTGTAAAATCTAAATTAATACTATTAACAACATCTAATAAATTATATTTTTTAAGCATATTAATTAAATTTTTAATACATTTATCATCAATTCTACGTAATTTATGTGGAATTGATGAAATATATTGTAAATTACTTAAATAATCTTTTTCAATTCGTTTATGTTCCTCAGGAGTTGTAAAATGAATGTTTCGCCATAATGGAGGATATCGTTGAACGAATACAAGTCCTTTACATGAAATTGCTAATGAACGTAAAGAATATATGTCTATATATCGACAAATATCCACTATTATTTCGTAAGGAAATGTAATTAAGTGTGGTTTGGAATTTTCATTATTGTTGGCATCATCATCATCATTATTGTTGTTGGTGTTGTCGTTGTTGTTGTTGTTGTTGTTGTTGTTGTTGTTCATGTGTGGCTGAGTGATTGATATTCTTTTGTTTTGCAGGATAAATAAATTAGAGAATTAAAAATCGATTTAAATTATAAAAAAGAAAAAATTATTTTCGATAATACATTATGTGTACAAAAAAATTTACCTATCCAATTAAATCAAACGTCATAAGAAATATATAAATATGTTAGAAAACGGTTACAATTTATAAATATAGTACGTACAAAAAAAAAAAATAATAAATAAATAAATATAAATAAATTACCTTTTGTAAACAATGAAAGTAAAAATCTGGTAATGAGTAAATAATAACTCCCAAGTGTTATTATAAAACGAATTTTAAAAAAAAAAAATTAAAATTTTTGTTTAATGGATTGCATTAATTTAAATTTTAACTTTCTTAAATAAACAATAGGATTTTTTAAAAAAATGGGATTAAAAAGGGGTAAAGAATCTACGAAAATTATTGGTTTTATAAGTTAAATGAATATGAAAAAAATTTTTTTTTTTATTTTTTATTATTATTTAAAAAAAAAATAAATAAAAATAAAAAATAAAAAAAAAGAGATTAAAAGATATTAAAATTAATGCCAAGTATTATATAATTTACCTTTTATGGAAATGGCGTGGGAATTAAAAGGATTGATTATGTTACAAAGAATATTCAAAAATTCAAAATAAAATAAAATAAAATAAAAAATCGACGTAGAAATCGCAAAAACAACACGTCTAGACAATAAAAAAATGGGACAAGAGTATCTTTTATATTTGATGTAGTATCACGTAACACCCTTTTAACTCTTACTTGAACAATTTCAGTTATACGACAATAAAAAAATTGCAGATTAATCGTCGCTATAATCATGAGAGGATCGACTGTGTAAACTTGGTCGAACTAAATATAGACATTTTGCACCTCATTTCATTCCGCATATTTCCCATTTTAAATAAATTTTAAATAACAATTCTTTATACGAATAACACGTGATCAACGTATGATTTTCTTCAATAAAAATTGTGGTCAATATCAACACATGATATTAATTTAATTTTCTGTAACCCAGGGTGTAGAAATGAAATGAATATCCGAGTAATATTATTTTTAATGATTTGCATTGTCAAAGTATTTATTTGATTCATAATAAAATTATAATTGGTGGTTGTAATCTTAATATTTGAAAATCACAAGCAAGTAATGGATTTTTTAAATATTTTTTAAATATAAACGAGTATCTCAATAAACCGAAAAAAACTTTTCTTCCGTTATATTTTACAAATTTAAAGCAGGAGAACGTTAGAATGGCACATATTGAATTTTAAAGTGAAAATCCTTTACGGAATTTAGAAGTTGTAAAAGTTGTAAATAAATTATAGTAATCATATATAAAATATTTATTCCTACCGTAATTTGTTTATAGGTATTTATGAATAAAATATAATAAAACGTTAAGTCCGATTTGTTTATAAACGATATTACTTTCTCCACGGGCTATTTTTTAAATTTTAAGAAATACGACTATATGAGGATACTCGTACCTTAACAACATTTTTTATATATTTCTTTGTATAAATTATAGGATTCCAAAATCCAAAGTTTTGGATACACTGTGCCCTCATAAGTTTACTCGAACTGTAATCATTATTTCCAATTATGATAATCAGTAAGTAGTTACTGCAAAATCAGGATCCCGTGATTGCCGGGATGTACTTGTTACAAAAATTTCGTTCGTTTTCAAAATGGCCAATTGAATTGCGTTACATCTTATGGCAAAAATTTAACATATATGAGAGAACTCAAAATTAGTACCACTTCGTAAATTGTAATTTATGAAATATGGACTTTTCTTTAGTCTTGATAATTCTCTTTGTAGAATTTGGATATTGGATCATTTTAATCAAGTATAATTATGAGAACACTATCAAATAAATTTGTCTAATACTACTTGCGCTGATTACAATAATTAATAAACGAATTTAAATGCTTTCATTTTTAATTTTAATTTTAATTTATAAGTAGCCACGACTTAATATGTAAAGTGTGAAATCGAAAATTATTTTAAATATATATATATATCAAGTTGGCAGAAAATTTTTCTGCGTTTGTAAATGTCTCTTTTTATGCAATAGATCTCAGTTAAATCGTTCAATTATTATAGAAATATAAACTTGAATAAATTCTACGTATTTATGTAATAAAGTAAATAAACTCGCACACAAGATATAATTATTTGAATCATTAAACGTTAAAATTTATTATGAATTAACAAACGACATTTTAAGAGAATATTTAACTTTCAGGATGGATTACTTTTTATGATTATAGTTATTTGTAATTTCTTTGTCGTTCCTATAAATTACTTTTCAAAATATAACTATTATTTTGTTTCAAGGTATAGTCTGCCCTTGATATAACGAGTTTGCTGTCTAATACCTTCGTAATACGAAAATTTGTAACGAAATAATCTATATATCATAGCGAATAATAGGTATATCACTATAAGAATTTTTAAATATTCTAAAAGATAATTAAAATTGATACATAAATAAATTACGCGACTATAAAATTTTAACATGAAATTTTATTATATCACTATATAAATATATTTTTTGTTTTAAAGATGGAATAGAAATTTTTTACAAACAAATTTCTTTCTTTTGTGCTGCTGTAAGAAGTTTATGTTTCTAGAGATTTCATTAAGTTGTTTATTACTAGGTTTTACAGGTTGGGCTTTCGGCATTTTTCAAAAAAAGCCAGAGTAATAAACGGTGTAAAAAAATATGAAGGTACCCATTATTTTATGATGTGTGATCACGACATTGAGAAATGTTTTGTGATAAGTAGTACTTTATAATAAGATTCATTTCGCAATAATTCTTCGGTATATTCATAAAATTTTAAAAAAAATCGTTATAAAAAATAATTCTTTGGTATATTTATACATATTGATAAGGTATATTTATAAAAAATCAGAGAAAATCAAAGTTGGAGAAAGATAAAAGACCATACGAAAAACAAGTTTCTTTTTGGAGATCAATATATAATAATTCAAATCAAAACTGACGAAGAATATTGATTAACGATAAATAGTTAAATCATAGTTTAGATTAACGTAATTTATAATGTTATAGGACTGGCTTTTTTAGAAAATATAGAAAAGCACAAATAAACGATGAAAATGTAAAAAGAACAAAAATATCATATAGGTTAAAAATGTAGACTTATTGAAAGAATATGTTAGTATAGAATTAAACTGTAGCCTGTAGGTATAATTATTTGCGTTATTTTCAGATTTTTACAGTTAGGTCATTTTTCACATTATATCCGAAATACTGTATAAGTATGGTGATGGCAAATAACACATCACTTTGATATATAGGACGGGTATATAGTTAGGTTTGTCCAATTATATTTGGTCCAAGTATTTCTGTAACAGTTCGTCCGTGTAGTAAATGTAATATTTTATATTTATACATAATAACGAAATTTTTTTTTTTTTAAAAAAAAATTTTTTATAAAAAAATTCGTTATATAAAGAATTATTTTATATATACATGTTCACACACTTTAACTTTGTCGAAATTTAATCAGTAAATTCGTTTTTTTCCATATATCAAACTCCGTACCACGCTCAAAAATTCGCTATATTGTGTTATTCGTTATATTAAAATTCTTAATAAAAGAATAACCAAAATTAAAATAAATATTGCTTATTATAGTTCTAAATAAGTTTTTGCAAATTCTTCAAAAAGAATTACAAATTATCTAACACTACTTAACTTTTTCTTTTTTATCGTAATTCTCCGGGCTTTTGTCTACGGATGCTGGTCGTCAAATTATTTTATGATTCCGCCGCCATTTATCCTATTCTAGATAATAAAAATCGTAAAGAACAACGCGTATACAATTAAATAAATCGGTATAATATCCTGATACGTCATTTGTAAACGTAGAGAAAATAATCAACGAAAAATCAGATTTTCCAAATCCAATGAATTTTTGTTCAATGATAAAGGAACTAATAAATAAAATTAGTAGGGTTTCATTTTTGTTAATTTCCTAGTTTTATTTATTTATTTTCTTTGTCAAGAAAAAGAGAAAAAGAATATTTCGTTGTATTTTTCATGTATCTCGTGACAATAACATAATCTGCCGCTAGTTTAACTAAGATAATAGTTTTATTAAATACTGTATGTATAAAGTTTATTTGTTTTACATAGTAAAATATCATAGACGAATTTGAACGCAATAAAGTCGATACTCAAATAAAAACTTTACACTCAACCTAATAAAAATTATATATTATACAATTTATTAGCTTTTATAATATATTTATTTTGAAATAATCATCTATAATTCACATACTTATTAATCATTCTGGTAGCCGAACATTTAGAATAAGGATGTTCGTTGATTCCGTCATTAAGAGATATTAACGAAAAAAATGTGGTCATGTATTTTTCTGGAACATTTTTCAATGAAAATATTTAATTTACATTCAACTTATCAGTAGATTTATAAATGAAAGTAATAAAATTATAATATCCAATTATATCCATTACGAATATATTTTAATTCATGCTCCAGTAGTAATAAACTTGACGAACTTGGTAGAACTCATTCTTAAAAAAATTTAAATTGGAATGAAAATTATAATGAAAAATTAAAAAATTGCCATGAAAAATAGAGATAATATTTAATGAAAATTAATGGAATGTTTGATTTTCAATAAAGTTTAATGAAATTTATAATAAAAATATTGAATAATTAATTGTATCCATTATAATTTATGTTACATGACCCATGTGCCATGTTTGCACAACGTAATTTCTTCTTTTATTATCCACCATAAAGATTTAAGTAAAGGGCAATAATAAAGCCCACAAGAAAATACAAAGAAAACCTACAAGAGGGGATTCAATAATTATGTTAAACTATTTTCATCAGCTGCAGGTAAGTTTTTATTACTTACTAACAGTTCCTAAACTGATTTTGAATACTGATAAGTTAGTAAACTGTACTTGCATATTCCGCGTCTATTATAAATTTTAAAGAATTTATCAGTAACGATATTGTCGACAAAATGTTTGTAATTTTTTTTAATAGCTCCTTTGACATGTAAATCTGAAAAAATTTATTGTGATCACAATATACTTTATACTTTTTCGTTGAGCATATTATGCTATGAAGTTAAAATCAATTGAAAAAATGTATAACAGATATTACAGTAAAAGTAAAAAGGGATGTTCTAGTTTTTAAATTTAAAATAACTGTTATTTCGTCATCATCACGTAAATTATTTTTCATTTTTATGGTAAATATAGAGTAATATATCAAATTCAATAAATTATTTTTATATTGAATAATATTTGTGCTTTTTGTGCTTTTGTTGTCATAGAGGTATCATACATTATAAATTATTTAAAAGTCATAAATTCTTGTAATTTATCAGTTTAATCATAAAAATAATAAATATAGGAAGAAAAAAATTTATAAAATTAATTTTTTATTCTTTCATAACAGTTTAAGCTCATCGCTTCTTTTTTTTATTATAATGACCTAAATTGTTATTAATTACTTACAAATTAACACTCATCTGCACTGTTCTAACTCCACTAACTCCCAACGACTCTGGCAAAGTCCAGGAATTTATTTCGTAGAAAAAAATTATTCATCGCATCTGGGCTATTACCGCTCCCTAATATATCACATTACATAGTAACATCATAGGAACATAATTTTTTGATTTTTTTGGCGCGATCGAAGCGCGATCACTGATTTGTTGGTTTATTTTTACGTCTACAGAAAGCACTTCGCTATCTCATTTATTTTTTTTTGCTCTTTATTTATAAAAAAAATTCTCACTTTTTTTTGAAATAAACTTTAAATCACCTATTCTTCTTTTTTAGGTGTATTTAAACACTTTAATTTAGTATTTTTTTAATGAACACAGTAAATTTTTTTTTTACTATAATTTACTTTCACTTCATTTTTCTACTTATTTTTTCTAGCCTATTATTTTAAAAGTGCTTCTTTTCTTTAAAAGTAAACATAAAATGAATTTTTTTTTAGGAACATTGGCCACATTGTTTAGGATTTTTTTTTTGTTTAAACATTTCTTTACTTTATGAATATTTCAAAAGTTTGTTTTAGGATTCGACACTTCAACTTTTTATAGTATTAGTTGCTTTTGATTTTTGGTTCATTATTAAATAATAATTTTTTTTTCAAAAATTTATTATTATTTATTATTTTAAGAAAATTTGATTTAGAACGTTTATTAGTTGGTTTTGTAATGGCGTAATGGTAAAACTCTGTTTTTTTTATTTAAATGTATTGAAATATTTATTAATAAATTTAATAAATTGCAATTTATATAAGAAAGAAATAAAAAAAATAATTATAATAAACCTTTAAAGTCCTTTTTTATTTGCAAATTTTAAATTTTATTAATTGCTTAGTTTAAGATGAATTTTTTTTATAATATTTTCTAAACGTTACAAAACTAATGACAAGTTGAGCCACACTTTGAACCAATCATATTTAAGAAAAAGGGTACGGTGAATAATTTTTATCGCATGGGTGTGGTACATAAATTTATTCTATTTCGTTATTTCTATAATTATATAAGTTCAGTTTCTTTTTATTTATTCAAATAATTAACATAAGCCACGACAATCATTGCAACCATTTTAAAAGCTTTGTTCTTTAGGTTTCACTTTATTCAAGAAACCATTATAATAACGTGACAACTGACAATTTCATTTCATGATGTGTGATGTGTTTCACATGAGTGTAGATCCATGTTTGAAGCAAAAACATTTTGTGCAATACTGTATGAGTTGCACTACATTATAAGTTTGTGGATCGTTTCAGATACAAAACTCCGATCAGCCTTTTTTTTCTCATTAATAATATTTTTTTAGCCCTTCTTTCAGAACTTTATTTTAAAAAAATTTCATGTCTTTCATTCGAAGAGAATTTACTCAAGCAGCAATTAATCGATCAATTGCATTAATAGACTATCATGTTCACGATGATATGCACAAACGGCATGAATTTATGAAACAAACAGTTCTTGCCGATAATTCTCTTACAGAAGATGAAAAAACTTATGCAATAAGACGGTTAACTAGAGATTATGATCGAAATAAAATACTTGAAAATTCAGGAACAAGAAGAATTTGTGAAAATTGTAATCAAAAATGTTTAGCTACATTATATTGTGAATTTTGTGTTCGAAATTATTTAAAAGCAAAATTTTCAAATTGGACATCTGGAAATGATGATATTGATAATTTAATCCAAAAATGTCAAATGGAAACAACTAGACCAAATGTGGTAGTTGAATGGATTCCATATAATAATTTACAAAATGTCAGTTATCTAACAAAAGGTGGATTTTCTGAAATTTATACAGCAGTTTGGATTGATGGAAAATATGATGAATGGGATGATAAAAAACAATTAAAAAGATTTGGAGGTCAAAATGTAATACTTAAAAGTCTAGAAAATGTTGAAAGTGCAAATCAAAGCTGGTTTGAAGAGGTTTGTAATTTAAATGAATCTAGAAGACGCTAATTATTAGTTTATTTATTAAATCTTTACATTTTTAATAGGCTAAATCACATTTAGCTATAAGTAATAAATGGCCAGATATTGTTCAATGTTATGGTTTAACACAAAACATATCAAATGGAAATTATATGCTTGTAATAGTTTTAATGAATATAAATTTAAGAGAATATTTACAACAAAATCATAATCAAATTACATGGAAGGAAAAAATCAATATTACTTTTGAAATAATTAGAGCACTTTATTTTATTCACAAAGAAAATGCAATTCATAGAGATTTACATTCTGGAAATATATTGTATTCGAAACTTAATAGCAGATGGTATATTAGTGATCTTGGATTTTGTGGACCTGCTGATAAATCATCAAAATGTATATATGGAAATCTTCCTTACATAGCACCAGAAGTTATTAATGGAAAAGAATATACTTTTAAATCTGATATTTATAGTATTGCAATGCTTATGTGGGAAATTTCATCTGAACAACCACCATTTATTAATCATGAACATGATTACAATCTTGCAATGAATATTATTAATGGTATTAGACCAAAAATTGTATTAGGAACTCCTGTAGAATATAAAAATTTAATGAAACAATGTTGGGATGCTGATCCATCAAAAAGACCTGATACTTATACACTTTGGAAAAAAATACGTGAAATGAATTTATATTATCAAAGTATGACAGATGAATCATTTCAATCTGAAATAAATAAGAATTTAGAACTAGATAAAACAAATAGTAGTACAAATAGCAGATTATTCACAAGTAAAATTCATCAATTTGAAAATCTACCTGAACCAAGAAATGCAACTGAAGGTACTATATTTAATATATATATTGCTTTTATTATTTAAAATATAAAATAACAATATAAAAAATTTTATTGTTTATATTTATAGATGAGCTAGAAGGTAATGTAGATTTTTATTTAAAATCTTTTTATTTTACAGATTATTTATATTCTTAATTATTCATTTTCGACTTTTTTTAACTAAAATATTTCATTTTTTCTAAATATAGCATTTCATAGTAAATCATATGATTTTAGTATTCCTACTAATAGTAAGTATTTTTATTTATTTATTATACTGTATAGTTATATATTCAATTATTAATTTGGAATTTTCTTTAGTTAATGATTTTAATAAATCAAAAAATCAGAATAATAGTAGAACATCAAAAATCAATAGCTTTTTTAAAGGTTAGTAAAATATTTCAATGATTTATTTTTTTTTTTTTTTATAAAAAATAATTGAATAAATCATATTTTAAATTTTAGCCAATAGTAAAAAATTATCCAAAATATTTAAAAAGTTACAAGTAAAAAATGGTAAGTAAATAAGTTAATATTATTTACTAGTGCAAAAGTTCATTAAACATAATTTATTTTAATTTAATATACAACAAACAAAAAGAATTCATTATATCAATTTTTATTTAATAATAACGTGACTTTTAAAATTAATATGACGAAAAACAACAAATGAAAAGAAAAAATATTGATAGTGATGGCGAGCAAAAAAATAAAAAAAATGAATTGCTAGTTTTGTCAATGTATTAATTTAATATGGCTTTTATTCAAAAATTTAGATGATGAAAAAGAAGTAATTCAACAAAGAATGAAAAGACAAAATATTGATGATATTAATGGTAGGAGAAAATTTTACTACAACAATTTCAATGTTTATATTTATTTAATCTTATTTATTTATTTCTTACAGATGATGATGAAATGTATAATAATCCAAACCTTCATTCAGAAGAACAAGATGAGCTGGAAATTCCCGATGGTAAGTTTTAATTGCTTAAAATAAATTTATTATTGTTTTTTTTATTATTTTTATATAAATTAGTATTTATTGTTATTTATTATTCTTTAGACGGATTTTAAATTTTTTTTTTAGCAAATAAGTTAACGATATAATTATTATATTTTGAAAGATTTTATCATTTATTTATGCTTTATTTTGAATTATTTAAACACTGAGACTAGAGTAGTAAAAAAATATTTTACAAGATTCTTAGTTTGTAATTTAAATAATTACTATATAATAAATTTGAATTATTAAATATATAAATTATCACTAAAAAGAAAATATTTATGTTGTTACAACTTCTAAGCTAATCAGAATTTATCGTCTTTTTAATAGGATAAGTAAGAGAGATTCTTTACCGAAATCAATTCCCTTTATAAATTTCAAATATACAATGAAGGTAGTGAAATAATTTTATCACAGAGTTCAACTAACACAAGATCTATTGATATCTGTTGAAAATGAAAATGAAAATAATTAGTTATATACTATGCTATCCATAAACAAATGGGCTATCATCCTTTAAAATTAAGCGCCAAGTTGAGCCACACTTTGAACCAATCATATTTAAGAAAAATGGTGCGGTGAATAATTTTTACCGCATGGTGCATGGGTGTGGTACATAAATTTATTCTATTTCCCGTTGTTATTTCTATAATTATATAAGTCAGTTTCTTTTATTCATTCTAAATAATTAACACAAGCCACTGCAATAATTGCAATCATTTTAAAAGTTTGTTCTTTAGGTTTCACTTTATCCAAGAAACTATTATAATAACTGACAATTTTATTTCATGATGTGTGTGGTGTATTTCACATTAGTGGTAGATCCATGTTTGGAGCAAATACATTTTGTGCGAAATTGGATGCATTATAAGTTTGTGGATCGTTTCGGATACAAAACAAGGATCAGCCTTTTTTTTTTCGTTAGTAATATTTTTTTAACCCTTCTTTCGAAACTTTATTTTAAGAAAAATCCCATGTCTTTCATTCGAAGAGAATTTGTTCAAGTAGCAATTAATCGATCAATTGCATTAATAGACTATAATGTTCACAATGATATGCACAAACAGCATGAATTTATGAAACAAATAATTCTTGCCGATAATTCTCTTACAGAAGATGAAGAAACTTTTGCAATAAGACGGTTAACTAGAGATTATGATCGAAATAAAATACTTGAAAATTCAGGAACAAGAAGAATTTGTGAAAATTGTAATCAAAAATGTTTAGCTACATTATATTGTGAATTTTGTGTTCGAAATTATTTAAAAGCAAAATTTTCAAATTGGACATCTGGAAATGATGATATTGATAATTTAATCCAAAAATGTCAAATGGAAACAACTAGACCAAATGTGGTAGTTGAATGGATTCCATATAATAATTTACAAAATGTCAGTTATCTAACAAAAGGTGGATTTTCTGAAATTTATACAGCAGTTTGGATTGATGGAAAATATGATGAATGGGATGATAAAAAACAATTAAAAAGATTTGGAGGTCAAAGTGTAATACTTAAAAGTTTAGAAAATGTTGAAAGTGCAAATCAAAGCTGGTTTGAAGAGGTTTGTAATTCAAATGAATATAGAAGAAGCTAATTATTAGTTCATTTATTAAAATCTTTACATTTTAATAGGCAAAATCACATTTAACTATAAGTAATAAACGCTCAGAAATTGTCCAATGTTTTGGTTTAACACAAAACATATCAAATGGAAATTATATGCTTGTAATAGATTTAATGGATGTAAATTTAAGAGAATATTTACAAAATAATCATTATCAAATTACATGGAAGGAAAAAATCAATCTTACTTTTGAAATAATTAGGGCACTTTATTTTATTCACAAAGAAAATGCAATTCATAGAGATTTACATTCTGGAAATATATTGTATTCGAAACTTAATAGCAGATGGTATATTAGTGATCTTGGATTTTGTGGACCTGCTGATAAATCATCAAAATGTATATATGGAAATCTTCCTTACATAGCACCAGAAGTTATTAATGGAAAAGAATATACTTTTAAATCTGATATTTATAGTATTGCAATGCTTATGTGGGAAATTTCATCTGAACAACCACCATTTATTAATCATGAACATGATTACAATCTTGCAATGAATATTATTAATGGTATTAGACCAAAAATTGTATTAGGAACTCCTGTAGAATATAAAAATTTAATGGAAGAATGTTGGAATGCTGATCCATCAAAAAGACCAGATACTGGTACACTAATGTTAAAAATAAGAGAGATGAATTTATATTATCAAAGAATGCCAGATGAATCATTTCAAAAAGAAACATTTAATAATATGAAATTATGTGAAACAAATGACTTAACAAATAATGCAAATGACAGATTATTTACAAGTAAAATTCATCAATTTGAAAATCTATCTAAACCAAAAAATGCAACAGAAGGTACTATATTTAATATATATGTATTGCTTTTATTATTTAAATTATAAAATGACAATAATAAAAAATTTCATTGTTTATATTTAAATAAATAGATGAGCTAGAAGGTAATGTAGATTTTTATTTAAAATCTTTTTATTTTACAGATTATTTATATTCTTAATTATTCATTTTTACTTTTTTTAACTAAAATATTTCATTTTATTAAATATAGCATTTCATAGTAAATCATATGATTTTAGTATTCCCACTAATAGTAAGTATTTTTATTTATTATACTGTATAGTTATATATTCAATTATTAATTTGGCATTTTCTTTAGTTACTTATTTTAACAAATCAAGCTATCAGAGTAATAATAATACATCAAAATTAGTACACAGCATTTTTAAGGGTAACTTATTTTTGATAATTTTTAATGAAAATTAGATTAATAAATATTAATATGTATTTTCAAATTTAGCAAATAGTAAAAATTTATCTAGAACATTTGAATTACCAATAAAAGATGGTAAGTAAGCTAATGTTATTACTAGTGCAAATATTCATCATTCATTAAACATAATTTATTTTAATTTAATATAAACAAGAAACAGTACAACAAACAAAAGGACCATATGTTAGTAAGTAAACCTGATCATTTTATATTATACAATTATTCTTATTTTTGTTACTAAAAAGTGAATAATAAATTGAAATCTATTTCTACATTCTTAATTTTAGGTGATGGTGAAAAATTACCCAATGAATTTATAAATTTGCAAATAAATTCAAATAGTAAGTAAATAAATGAATTTATTATATCAATTTCACTTATTAAATAATGTGACTTTTATTTAACATTACTACTATGACGAAAAAGAAATAATTCAACAACAAATGAAAAGGAAAAATATTGATAATGATGGTAAGCAAAAAAATAAAAAAAAATGAATTACTAGTTTTGTCAATGTATTAATTTAATATGGCTTTTATTCAAAAATTTAGATGATGAAAAAGAAGTAATTCAACAAAGAATGAAAAGACAAAATATTGATGATATTAATGGTAGGAGAAAATTTTACTACAACAATTTCAATGTTTATATTTATTTAATCTTATTTATTTATTTCTTACAGATGATGATGAAATGTATAATAATCCAAACCTTCATTCAGAAGAACAAGATGAGCTGGAAATTCCTGATGGTAAGTTTTAATTGCTTTAAAAGAAATTTACCATTATTTTCTTTTACTAATTAGTATTTACTGTTATTTATTTATTCTTTAGACGGATTTTAAATTTTCTTTTAGCAATAAATTAACGATATTATTATTATATTTTGAAGATCTTATCATTTATTTATATTTTATTTTTGAATTATTTAAACACTAAGGCTAGAGTAGTAAAAAAAATATTTCACAAGATTCTTAGTTTGTAATTTAAATAATTATATAATAAATTTGAATTATTAAATATATAAATTATCACCAAAAAGATATTTATGTTGTTACAACCTCTAAGTTAATCAGAATTTATCATCTTTATTAGGATAAGTAAGAGAGATTCTTTAACAAGATCAATTCCCTTTACAAATTTCATATATACAAGGAAGGTAGTGAAATAATTTTATCAGAGTTCAGCTAATACAAGTTCCATTGACATCTGTTGAAAATGAAAATGAAAATGAAAATAATTAGTTATTTACTATGCTATCCATAAACAAATGGGCTATTATCCTTTAAAATTAAGGGTAGAGTAATCACCCTAATTAATTTTTATTATAAATGTCCACCAATTTAGATCATAACAACTGGCTAAATAATCTACCGAAAGATGAGGTCATGTTATTGATTGGCTAATAATAATTGTGTAACATCTAAAAAACCAGCGCGAATGCCACGAAAGACGAAATGATAAAAAACAATGAAAAACAAATATAATTTTAATAGTCATTTAAAATTTAAGGTTCCATACTTTAAAGTGTTTTACTTATTCTTTATTAAATTTAGTAAATAAAATAAGTGACAATATGCGTTATATTCTAAAAAATTTTATAAAAAGAAAGAAAATGTATACAGTTAGATCATTATACAAAATACCAATATATTCTTTGAGACTCATAAATTCTATACCTTAATTCTTCACAAACTTTGTCCACTAAGCAAAAACTTAACAGTAAACATATAAAAATTTTATAAAAAAATTATGAAAAAGTATATTTAAAAATATTATGTTTAAAAATAAGCCTTTAAAATAGTATTTGTTATAATGTCGACTCAAAAATAAACCAAAAAATAAGAACCAATATTATTCTTTATTTCACATTCGCCAAAAACTATATGAAATTCATGAAGGCTTTAAAACTTCATACGAAGTTTTCTCAAAATTTTTTTAATAAAAAATCTTTTTTAAGTTAAAAAAATAAAGTTCAGACTTGTAGATTTTTAATCATATGAATTTTAACCTCAGAAAATTGATATTAGAATTGACTTGACCTGTTCAGAATACTAGTCCAATGGCTCACAATACAGCTTAATATCCTTCAAGGAGAACCGAACTGAATCAACTTCTAACAAAAGCTAAGAAAATTGCTCTATTGGCTCATTTTGGCTTGGGTTTGGCATGCCTTGGACTTTGATGACCAATATGAAATAAGATGACAGAATTAATCTAAATGAATTTTTACGAGACAGGACATTTACTATGGTATGCCAGGACAGACAAAATTGCGTTTATTTAAATGCTTGCTCAACCGCATATTTTTTACGCCTAAAGTATGATTTAAACATTTATTTTTACATTTAAATGTTTATCATTTTTTTTACAAATTTGGAATTTTTATTAAACGCTTATAAATTTTTTTCACAAATTTAGTCTTTCTATAAAAATTATTTAAATGTGGAAATCTAAATAATATATGTTTAAAAATAAAAATTAAACGTTATCAGTTTATAACATGAAATAAACGTTTAAAGTCACATCTATCTTAAATGTTTAGACAAGCGTTTAAATAAACGCAATTTTATCTATCCTGGCGTGGCATAATATACTATATTGTAGTAAATACTCTACCTTTAAATGTCAAGTTGAGCCCACATTTTGAACCAATCATATTTAAGAAAAAGGGTACAGTGAATAATTTTTACCGCATGGGTGTGGTACATAAATTTATTCTATTTTATTATTTCTATAATTATAAGCCATGACAATCATTGCCATCATTTTAAAAGTTTTGTTCTTTAGGTTTCACTTTATTCAAGAAACCATTATAATAACATGACAATTTCATTTCATGATTTGTGATGTGTTTCACATGAGTGTAGATCCATGTTTGAAGCAAAAACATTTTGTGCAATACTGTATGAGTTGCACTACATTATAAGTTTGTGGATCGTTTCAGATACAAAACTCCGATCAGCCTTTTTTTTCTCATTAATAATATTTTTTTAGCCCTTCTTTCAGAACTTTATTTTAAAAAAATTTCATGTCTTTCATTCGAAAAGAATTTGCTCATGCAGCAATTAATCGATCAATTGCATTAGTAGATATTAATATTCACAATAATATACACAAATGGCATGAATTTATGAAACAATCAGTTCTTGTCGATAATTCTCTTACAGAAGATGAAAAAACTTATGCAATAAGATGGTTAACTAAAGATTATGATCGAGATAAAATACTTGAAAATTCAGGAACAAGAAGAATTTGTGAAAATTGTAATCAAAAATGTTTAGCTACATTATATTGTGAATTTTGTGTTCGAAATTATTTAAAAGCAAAATTTTCAAATTGGACATCTGGAAATGATGATATTGATAATTTAATCCAAAAATGTCAAATGGAAACAACTAGACCAAATGTGGTAGTTGAATGGATTCCATATAATAATTTACAAAATGTCAGTTATCTAACAAAAGGTGGATTTTCTGAAATTTATACAGCAGTTTGGATTGATGGAAAATATGATGAATGGGATGATAAAAAACAATTAAAAAGATTTGGAGGTCAAAATGTAATACTTAAAAGTCTAGAAAATGTTGAAAGTGCAAATCAAAGCTGGTTTGAAGAGGTTTGTAATTTAAATGAATCTAGAAGACGCTAATTATTAGTTTATTTATTAAATCTTTACATTTTTAATAGGCTAAATCACATTTAGCTATAAGTAATAAATGGCCAGATATTGTTCAATGTTATGGTTTAACACAAAACATATCAAATGGAAATTATATGCTTGTAATAGTTTTAATGAATATAAATTTAAGAGAATATTTACAACAAAATCATAATCAAATTACATGGAAGGAAAAAATCAATATTACTTTTGAAATAATTAGAGCACTTTATTTTATTCACAAAGAAAATGCAATTCATAGAGATTTACATTCTGGAAATATATTGTATTCAAAACTTAATAGCCAATGTTATATTAGTGATCTTGGATTTTGTGGACCTGCTGATAAATCATCAAAATTAGGGATGGCAACGGTCGGTCATGGTCGGTTATCGGTCGGTCATAACCGGTCAAGAACCTTTGACCGACCGACCGTTCTGACCGACCGCTATGGCTGACCGTTTGACCGA
>JADRCO010000734.1:0-27314 GCA_021464525.1 Rhizophagus sp. LPA8_4_AMF
AAACTTGCTTCCTTTGACTAAAGTGTTAACATTATATAATCTATAAAAACGCGTATATTATGAGAAAAAAAACACTTACGAGTATAACAATATTTTATACTTTTAAACTTTTCCAAACATTTATTTTTTTATTGCTTAGCGTTATTTTTATTGTTTTAGTAGATTTTAAAGAATATTTTAAAATAAAAAAAGGGAAGAGAGGAAGAGAGTTTTATTGCAAATGGGTAAACAATAAACAAATTAAAAAGCTGATCGCGCCATGCCATACAAGTCAATATTATATGCGCCGTCAACCTGGCACACATTTCAGACATGCTAAAATATATAATGATACATATATAATGATTATAAGAAGTTCTATTGATTTCTCATAGTTTTTCTTCCTCCTTTCTAATAGTCTTCCATTATGACTGAAACAGCACTAGGTCATGCTGTTCCAGACTGCCAATGGTTCCCACAAGCTTCACCTAATCCATCTACAGCAGTACCTGCTTATCCATGATTTCCAAATAACGTGAGGGAAGGGACCAGATTCTTTCAAACTGTTAGACTTGCCGTACAACAAAATAATCTTCCACCTGGACAATTCCTCACATTCGCAACTAATGCACACCGTCTCAGAATCGAAGATGATGCAAAAACTCATTTTTATTCTAATGTTTTAGCATCTATCGAAGTGCTATTGCCACAAGTAATATTTGGCGCAACATCTACCAGTTTCATGGGTGCTCTGACTATGTTTTATGCACTAATAATTACACAGTCACCAAGATGCCTGTGGAAATGAAAACGCGCCATAATCTTAATTTAAATAGTTGTAATTTCTGGCAAATTTTTTGATATGCCGACCAGAGTCAAATCATGGATCCAAATTTTAAATTCAAGAAAAGGATCCTATCGCAGATATTTGGTGTAATGGCCTGTAATGGCCTCCATTATGCTATTTTATCAAATTATAGTGATACATACTTTCTTAAGCGAGAAGAAACAGCTCCAGCCATCCTTTATATTTCTTGTATTATTCAACCCACTGATACTAATCCAACTTTACGCGAATGCATTTACTATATTAGCCAACTTGCCATTAATGATAATGTTGGTAATAGATTAGGACATATAGCTTTTGACAATTTTTTATCTAATGATGGTGACAATGATGACTCTAGTTACCATGATCCTCATGACCATGACGACCCAGATTACTACCCTAATGACTCTGATGGCTCTGATGATGATGGTGATGATTATGTTTCTTTAAGGAAGAGGAAGAGAACATCAAAGAGCAGTAGTAAAACAATTGCAAGTTCATCCAAGGGAATTATCACTGTAGGTGATTACATAGGTGGCGGGTCATTCGGAAAAGTTTTTTCTGGATATTATGATAACCAAGTTGTAGCATGGAAGACTTGTGATGCATATAAGAAGCAAGAGGAGATGAAAACGCTAAAACATGAAGCTCATATATATTCTATTTTGAAAGAATGTCAAGGTACAATTTTTTTTTCATCCATAATATTTTTGGATAATATTAACTTGTCTATTACAATACTGATATTAGGTCGTGATATTCCACGTTTGTTATACAACAGTTACATTTATGACGGATATCTTTTTGCATTAGCGTTACAATTAATTGAGGACTCCCACCATATTGACCCGTCAAGACTCATAAAAAAGGAAAAGAATTAATAGTTAATCAACTCAAATCAATACATAATTTTGGCGTTTTACACAATGATATTTCACAGAGAAATATACTCTACAAGCCAAAAAGTAACCATTACTTTTTTATTGACTTTGGCCTAAGTGAGATCGTGATAATGAGTCACCAAGATTGCGCAAGGAAGAAAGAAGATTAAAAAAATTATTATAACTTTAGGACTATTCTTTATCAATGATACTGTATTATCACCAGATCAAGCAAAATATACAATTTTTGGAAATTCCTAAATGGCCTCTTGATCAAAAGTATATCCTGTAACTGATCTTGTATAAAATTTAAAGTAATTTATTTCTCAATTGCTCATTTTGGAAAGTAATTTTACGACATCAATAATATATTTAAATTTAATAGTTATTACGGAAAAATTTTTTCAGGTTTAACTCGAAAAGGAAAATTCAACAAAAGATCGAGTTAAAAAACCCGAAAAAGAAATCAGATTGTTCATATGATTATTTAAACACGTAGACATGTAAACACGTCGTCTATAGTAATATCTCAGGAACGTACACATGACCCAAATATATAGATATCACGTTGTTTATATTACATATAATAAATTGGTTTCACTTTTCTTATAATCGCATTGAGCATTTCGATTTTGTATTAATATTTAAGTTTTTAGATTTGACTTTCCCTCTATCGCATTAACCGCAGCAAATCGAAGTACTGCGTTATTTTTTTATCTTGTTAGGTCCGACAATTTTTGATTTGGTAGATATTTTACTTTTTTAGGCTTGTCTACTTTAAACTTGAACGATTATTTTTATTTTTATTTATTTAATAATTTATTTTTATTAAGATTTTCATGTATTACTAATTCTTTTATAATAATTTGTTCGATATCATCTTGAGAATTAAATGATAAATCTTTAGCAAAACTTTAAAGAGGCGTATTAAAATCATATGACTAAAATTCATTTGTACTATTATTTATCGCAATAATTGTTTCTAACCTTGTAACTACCTCTTCGATATCTGGACGATCATCTAATTCATATTTCCAACAATCTATAAAATTTTAATTAATTAACAATACAAGCAAATATTGTTGAGATTATTGTAAATCAATATATTTACCAGTATAAATCTCTTCATAGTCCTTAGGTGTATTTGGAATAGGGTCTTCTCTAAGGCCTTCCGGAATTTTCACAATTAAATAATAATCGTGTTTACCCTCGAAAGGTGGCCGACCACTTGATATCTCCCATAGAAGTACGCCAATACTATAGACATCGCTCTTTTCATTTAAGGAGTATTTTCTAGGATCTAACGTGAATTTTTTTGGATCAACATACCGAACTACTCCGGGTGCTGATTTTGATTTAATTAATTCATCATCAGTCCTTTTTGATAATCCAAAATCAGCCAATTTGATGGTATTTTGATGAACTAATACATTTTTGGGGTGCTATTATCACAATTAATTAAATTATGAATTCATATTCGTAAATACTGTATATACAATTTAATATAATCAAGTTACCAAGTCACGATGAATAATCTTCTCATCATGTAAACATAATACTGCGCAAGATAATTGATATGCCATTTTGAATTTATCATTCCATGTGAGATTTCTAAAATTTTCCTCTAGATAATCTCGAAGATTACCACTGTCGGCATATTCCATTACCAACATATATTTCTTTGAATTATCATTTCGAATTTCTTATAAAAAAATAATTGTTTAATTTAGATTATTATAAAGAAGTAACATCAAAATTATTATACCTGTTGTAATGCCATAAAACTTAATAATATTATCATAACAGTGTACTTCGCGCTGGATTTTAAGCTAATGATAAAAAGAAATTTTTAATTAGAAATATTAGAAATGTATTTTTTACAAAGACGGAAATATATAATGTATACCTTACCTCATAAACAACTTTTTCAGCTGTGGAGTCGTTGAGAGTTTTTAATGCTAATATATTACGAAAATTTTTCCAATGTGCACGATAGACTTTTCCGAAGCTTCCAGAACTAATTACTTTAAGATTGGAAAAGCCATTATAGTCATAATGCTTAATATGTTTCTTCGAAATACCATCCTCAATCCAATTAACCCACGCTTTATTATGAGAGCAGTAAGCAGGCGCCGAAGAGACAAGTTTAGTTTTATCGGACATAGTTATGTACAGTAAAATCTTACAGTGAAATAAATCCTTTTTTTAAAAAAAGGTTTTTCAATAAAACATTACTTACAAACGGAGAAATTATTATTCCAATTATCCCGATTAGCAGGATATATATAGTTAATATATGAATAATAAGGATGCTATTTTATTAATGATTTACTTGTACAATTTAAATGAAATAGGGACTTTCAAATGTATTCTAAAAAAGGCGTGTTTTAGTATTATATTTTTTGGTTATTTAGTAATTGATCTAAACTAATTTACTATTAATTATTGAATACAAAACTTGTAATTAAAGTATACCGAATACGTAATAATAAAAGAATCTTTCATCTTTTTTCTTTAGAAAAATTCACTTTCAAGATACGCCGAAAAGTATGTGCTGTAATGATTAACCTTATTTGTGTTAATTCAGTTATATAGTTCTTATCACGGGAAAAAAGTCAAGTGTAAAAAAATAAAAAAAATCAAAAAATACGTAATGATTTTTTTTGATGTTTATTTTGGAGCGCCAAAAAACTGATTTTGACTATCGATCTAACCATAAAGTCCCAATTAGGTCGATAATTAGACTGATCTTTAACAAAAAAAAAAATGATTTTTTCGTTACATTTGTTGTTACACGAAATTATGTTATGATCATTTTCGTAGAATATTAAAAAATTTTTGAATAAAAAAATTAAAACATAGTCTAATCATCATCTAGTGATCGTGTAGAAAGATGCAAATCTTAATTTATTATAACGAGACGCGTCAAATAATGTATTTTTATATTTTTAGTATAGTACAAATCTTTTAGTATTATAATGTAAAAATACTCATATCATCAAATTTATCAATACTACTTGCACTAATAGTCTTACTTGGAGCACTTTTTAATCTATTAAAACTTTCCCAAGCTTCATGGTTTCCCTGATCAGCAGATTTTTTATACCAAAACATTGCTAAAAATGTGTCGCCTAATTTGTCATTTTCACATATAACTCCAAGATTGTATTGAGCTACGCTAAGTCCGTCATCTCCATCTCCTGCTCTCTCATAGAAACCAAAAGCCCTTTTCTTGTCAACCTTGGTTGCAATTCCTAAATAATAAAAATCTCCCAACACAAGAAGAGAATTGGGATAATTTTGATTATTTTTTAGCCAGCCTAAAATTTCTTTTGAAGTCACATCATGATCTTCAAGGTAATTAAGGATTTTCTGTTTTTTACTTTTATCATATATCTTATAAGGAAGAGCAGCTATTCCATCAACTATATCTTTCTTAGATTTAGATCCTTTTTGCTTGAAACTTTGTGATAAATTATTAATAGATGAAAGTGATGAATTATTACGTGGTGAGGGCGATGAATTATTACGGGACGAAGGTGATGAATTATTACGTGATGAAGGAGATGAATTATTGCGTGATGAGGGTGTTGAATTATTACGTGATGAAAGTGATGAATTATTACGTGGTGAGGGGGATGAATTATTACGTGATGAAGGTGATGAATCATTAACAGAAGATGTCCGAGATTTTGTGGTTTTATTACTAATTGCTTCTAATCTGTTAACTACGTCATGGATAGTTGGACGATCGTATGGTTCAAAATTCCAACAGTCTAGAAAATTATGTATTAATTAGCAATACCCGGAATGTTGTTATTATTATTGATAAGTGAAACCATTTTATATTTACCGGTATAAATTTTTTCATAGCCTTCAGGAGTATCTTGGATAGGTGTTTCTCTAAGGCCTTTCGGAATATTCGTAAGTAAAAAGTGATCGCTTTTACCCTCGAAAGGTGGCCGACCACTTGATATCTCCCATAGGAGCACACCAATACTGTAAACATCGCTCTCTTTATTTCGAGAGTATGAATCACTGACGAATTTTTTTGGATCAATATAAGGAATAACACCAAATACTTGTAATGAAACTGACTCTTCAACCTTTTTTGATAACCCAAAATCGGTCAATTTGATGTTATTTTTATGGATCAATACGTTATTTGAGTGCTATAATATAATAATGAATAAAAAATATACATATGTAAAATAAATACTATTGGCCAAATTAATTCACCAATTTCCAAAAGCTATCGGATTGGCGAACCCGTTATAATTACGAAAAGATATTATAATATAAATAAATTACCAAATCGCGATGAATAGTATTCTCATTATGTAAGCATGATACGGCGCTAGATAATTGACGTGCCATTTTTAATTTACTATTCCATTTGAGTTTTCCAAAATTTTTTCTTAGATATTCTCGAAGAGTACCACCATTGGCATATTCCATTACCAACATATATTTCTTTGAACTGTTATTTGGATTTTCTTATGAAAATTTTAAATTACATAGTTATTATCTTTTAACAAGTCATGTTACGGGTTTCTCTAAAAATAAATAATATCGGAATGGTAATACCTATTGTAATGCCCAAAAACCTAATGATGTTCTCATGAAAATCCACGTCGCGCTGGATTTGAAGCTAAATAATAAAAGATTTCTTAATAATACGTATTTATTATGGAAAATATACTAAAATGTAGTCACCTCATGAACAATTCTTTCGATTGCTGTAGCATTGTTGAGAGATTTTAATGCCAAAATTTCAGACTTTTTCCATTTTGCACGATAAGCCTCTCCGAAGCCCCCAGCACCAATTCTTACAAGGTTGGAAAAATTTTCATATTCATAATATTTAATATGATTTTTTAATATAGCTTCTTCAATCCAATTTACCCACTCAGGTTTACTGTTGTTATAAGACATTTTTCTGTTGTGTAGACGAAAAAAAAAATATGCGTGCATTTAATTTTAAAAAAAGAGGGGTTCATAGAACATGATTGACAATTGTAATGATACTTAATATAGGAAGCTATTTACTTTACATGTGATGAAATAGGGCGTTCAAATGTATTCTGAAAATGGTTTAGTACAATATTTTTTAGATTATTTTATTTAGTAATATGATCTAACCATAAAGTCCAAATTAAGATGAATTATCGAATACAAATTTAAGGTTTCTTTCAAGACACGATTTTGAAAAAGTATGTGCTGTATTGATTAACCTTGTTTGTGTTAATTAAGTTATACATTAGTTATTTTCACAAAGCAAAAGGTTCAGGTATGAAAAAAATAATTATTTTTGTTGATCGATCTAACCATAAAGTCCGAACGAAGGTAAAAATTTCTCCCAGTAATACAAAGGAATAGCGGGAATAACTCCGTCGATTTTTTTCGTTACATTTGTTACACATGATATTATGCCGATCATTTTCATATTTTTAAAATTAATAAAAAAATATACACTATTTGGACAGTTGAGCATATATGCACATTGTCTAATCATCATCTAGTGATCGTAGAAAGATGCAACAAAACCAGATTTATTATAACGAGACGCGTCAAATAATTTACTTTTATATTTTTAGTACAAATCTTGAGTAGTATTATAATATCTAACATATCTCTTCCAACATTTAATGAGGTATCGATGAAAATTTTTTTATTTATATTCTTTTTTATTTTTTTTAAAAAGTAATTAAAGCCGATGAGGCAATTTTAAAAAGCACTAATAACATTACTTGGAGCACCTCGTAATCTATAAAGACTTTCACTAGCATAAAGGTTTCCTTGTTTAGCAGATTTTTCATACCAATATATTGCTAAAGATGTGTCGCCAAATTTGTCATTTTCGCACATAACTCCAAGATTGTATAGAGCTATGCTATCTCCGCCATCTCCATCTCCTGCTCTCTTATAGAAATTATAAGCCATTTTCTTGTCAACCTTAGTTTCAATTCCTAAATAATGAAAATCTCCCAACACAAGAAGAGAACTGGGATAATTTTGATTATCTTTTAGCCAGTCAAAAGCTTCTTTTGAAGTCACATTATGATCTTTAAGGTAATCAAGAATTTTCTGTTTTCTACTATTATCATATATCTTACAAGGAAGAGTAGCTATTCCATAAATTGTTAAGAAATTACAATTTGATGAATATGATGAATTATTACGCGGCGATGAATATGATAAATTATTACGTGATGAATATGATGAATTATATACGTGATGAATGTGAGTAATTATTACGTGATGAATGTGATGAATTATTATGTGATGAACGTGATAAATTATTATTGATTACTTCTAATCTATTAACTACCTCACGAATATCTGGACGATCATCTGGTTCATATTTCCAACAATCTATAATAATCATTGTTATTAATAATGTGTTTTAAATCATAATCGAGCTTTTAAATTATATTTACCAGTATAAATTCTCGTGTAGTCCTCAGGAGTATTTGGGATAGGTGTTTCTCTAAGTCCTTGCAAAATCTGATTCGGTAATCCAAATTGGTTATATTCGTCTTTGAAAGGTGGCCGACAGCTTGATATTTCCCATAGGAGCACACCAATACTGTAAACATCGCTCTTTTTATTTCGAGAGTATGAATCACTGGCGAATTTTTTTGGATCAATATAAGGAATTACACCATATTGTTGTAATGTAACTGATCCATCAATCTTTTTTGATAATCCAAAATCAGCTAATTTGACGTTATTTCCATGGACCAATACGTTGCTGGAGTGCTATTAATTATTTAATAGAAATAAAATAAATAAAATGATTACATCATAATTTCAAGGAAATATATATTATAAATTGAATTACCAAATCACGATGAATAACTCCCAAATTATGCAAGCATGATACAGCGCTAGCTAATTGAAATGCCATTTTGAATTTATCATTCCAAGTGAGATTTCCAGAATTTTTTCTTAGATCTCTCGAAGAGTACCACCATTGGCATATTCCATTACCAACATATATGTTTTTAAACCATTATTTTGATCGACTTATTAAAAGAAAATAATTGATTAAGTTAGATTTTAATATAAGAAATAAATAATACTAGAATTGCTATACCTCTTGTAATGCCATGAAATCTTATAATATTGTCATGAACATTTACTTTGCGCTGAATTTTAAGCTAAATAAAAAATAAAAAAAAATTTTTTTTTTAAAAAATATATTTATTATAAAGACATACATACAGTATATCGTAATCACCTCATCAACAAATTTTTTAGCTGCGGAGTCTTTGAGAGATTTTAACGCATAAGTACTATGAGAATCTTTCCAGTTTGCACGATAAACCTTTCCGAAGCCTCCGGAGCCAATTTCTTTAAAGTTATAAAAGTCTTCAAATTCATAACAGTTAATTTGTTCATTTAAAATAGCTTCCTCAATCCAATTGTTCCACTCAGATCTATTATTATAGGACATTTTTCTGTTCAGTAGACGAAAATAAATAATTAAAAAATAATTTTATATTATCGCTATATATATTTTTTTAATAAAGGAGGGAGAAATTATTTTCCGATTCCGATGTAACAGTCGATCATTTGGGTTACAAAAAACTTTTTTTATGGGATTTGCAGTAGGGATTGGAATCGATTCCCCCAAAATCGAATTAATCGAAAATCGAATCAGAATCGATTAATCGAAAATCGCACCAAAAAATCGAATCTATAATGCCGGCTCAAATTACAAAATTAAAACTCACGTGACTTCGGATAAATAGTTTAGCCACCGAGTAAGTGATGTTACACAAAATTTTATTGCACATTTTTGTGTTACACAAATTTTGTAATTCGGGCCAGCACTATAAACTTGGCCTGAGTTACCGGCGATCACTTGAGATTCGATTAATCGCGATTAATCGATTCTAGAATCGATTCTCAAAATTAGAATCGATTCCAATCCCTAATTTGCAGTTCAAAAGAAAATTACTATCGGATCACTTAAATATTGTATGTAATCTAACCTAGGATAAAATTACTTTTCACTTTTTCATGCACATTTCGATTATGTTAGTCTTGTACTTAATACTTACAGTATGTGAAGAACTCAAGGGCGTTCAAATGTATTCTGAAAAGCATGTTTTAGTACAACATTTTTTGATTATTTAATAATTGATTTAACCAAAAAGTCCAAATTAAGATGAAAATGAACTCGATTTTTAATTCTGGAAAGTTTATTTAATTTCATTTGTAAAATTTAGTGTTATCCATATAAAAACTAATTTACTTGAATCAAATTTATAATTAAAGAATAATAATAAAAGAATCCGTTCTATTTATTCCGGAGTTAAGATTTCTTTCACTTTTTTTTTCCATTGAAAAATTACCCTTTCAAGCTTTCAAGACACGATTTTGTAACTCCGCAAAAGTATGTGCTGTTTTGCTTAACCTTATTTGTGTTAATTTAGTTATATATATAGTTCTTTTCACAAAGCATAAGGTTCAGGTTGTTACATGATGTTTGTTTATCTGAGAGCGCCAAAAAACTGATTTTGATGATCGATCTAACCATAAGATCCCAATTAGGTCGATAATTAGACTGATCTTTGACAAAACAAATGTGAATTTTTTTCGTTACATTTGTTGCACATGAAATGTGCGTTATGATGATCATTTTCGTTTACTATTTACCAAAAGTACACTATTTGGACAGTCCCTTATGAAGAACGTAATGCACATTATCTAATCATCATCTAAAAGATGCAACAAAACTCGTTAGATTTATCATAACGAGACGCGTCAAATAAGATATCTTTTTATGTTTCTAGGATCAATAGATAATGAGCAAGGTTCCAAAAGCTCCTTATATCAATATCTTCCTATCCATGCATAGCATGTAGCAATCTACGATTTTGACTTGATATCGATCTATCTTGTTATAAGACATTGAATGTTGTAAATAAGTAACACCAAACAAGATGGGTTTATACAGTTTGTCTTACATAATAAATCATTATTTTTTATTTACCCTATTAATATAAAATATTCAGTTTGATATCAAACATTTTTTTTTTTTTACTATATATATTTTTAAATAATACAAAAAAGTCTAACCAACATTGTCTAAAAAATGATGCATGACTAGTGATATACTCCTAATTGTTAAATGATAAAATTTTATTATTTTACGACGTAAAACTCTAGCATTGTTTATATTTCCTTTTCAGTTGTAATAAACTGCATCAATCATTTATTATCGGATAAAAAAATCCGTTAGCGTATATAATTCAGATTATTCTTATATGCACAGAGCGCACATTATTCGCAAAATTTAGTGCGAGATCTATGAAGTCGTATGCGCTCTTATATATAAAATAAAATAATAGTATGTCGCCACTAGCTTTGGCATTTAATATAATATGTCATGTGACGCATCTCTACACTTTGGTTAATTATTTGATAATTTCTTAATACCGTAATTCCGACCAAAACTACTCCGCTTTAGACCATCTCCATGCCTCAATTATTTCGTAATAATACGCATTCACTTAACAAATGTCTAATATCAAATCCATTTTAACTTTTACAATAAATTATTAGATAAATTTACATATACATTTTTTATAATTCTGTTTTTGTTATATTAATTGGTCCCTCTGGTTAACAATGAATCAAAAGCTAGCTAATGATTTCTCATAATTATGGCCTTGCCACCTTGGTAGCTTTTATAACTCATTCAATGAAGGAAGTATCAATAAAAAAATTATTATTATTTTTTTTTTTAAAGCCGATAAAACTATAAATAAAAATTAAAACCATTCAAATTATCAAACCCTTCCCAATTATACTAATTATTACTCCATGCTTGAAATATATCACTTGTTTGGCCTTTTCACACGTAAATCCATGATTGTATTGAGTTACGCTACGCCCTTCTATTTAACCCAGAAAATCTAAAAAATTTCTTTTATTCATACTAGGAAGAACATTAGTTCTATAAACGTTTTTTTTTTTTTGAATAAAATCTCGAGATAAATAGTCATTATATGATGAATTATTAATAGGAGGTGTCCAATATTTTGTGGTTACATTAATTGTTAATCAATTACACCTTGTGGCATAATTCCGTTCGTTGATCCAAAAAAATCATCAAAAATACATTTGCTCTTTAAATAAAAAGAAAGTGTTTATAGTATAAATATACTTCTATGGGAATATCAAGTGGTCAGCCATCTTTCGAAGACGAAAATCATTATAGTTTAGTCTGGAAAATGTACTAAAATGTGAACTCCAAATAATGTATCGAAATTTTTGCATTAAATTTTTTGAGAGTTTAGGAAAAATTGTAACATCTCGCAGTTTTGATAATAAAATCTTCTGCGGTTAATGAATTGTATGAATTGTGAACATAAATTTTGATTAATGTATTGTTGTGCAGATATGGAATGATCATATCGCAAATATAAAACTGAAAATTCAATAAATAGGAAGGTGTCTTTTCTGATTCTCCATTATTCTATTCTATTACTTTAAAAAAAATTTCATTATATTTTTTTTTTCAATGGTGTTGGCAAAAAAAGCGCGAGACGCAAAAGTAGCCTACGGAAATATGGAGAAAAATCTCAAATGAATAACTCATACTAAACACATGGAACTTCGTGTGGCGGTTCTCTTTCTAATTAAGTCACAAAAAGCATTTTTATCATTGAAGAAAAGAAAATTAACAAATCCTGTGAAAATTAATTCAGTTATCTTGACGAGGATCCTAGAAAAATTCTTACATCATCGCTTAAAAGTTTATTCGATACTAAAGGTTATGCATGGACACATAAATATATAGATATTAGTTTTGGGAAGGGCGTTGCTAATAAGCCTATCACTGGGGGATTCTATTTCATGTACGCTGAAGAAGGTAGTGGTGAAAAGCGTACAGTTTTTATAGGACTACTACTAAGAAACCTGCTATTGATCATTATTTTTTGAAAGATTGTTATGAAGGAAAAGATGACGCGTTGAACAAGCACTAAAATATATGCTATAAAAATGTAAAAAGCAAAGGTCTTATAGGGAATTAATTTCGTTCTCGTTTTACTTTACAGTTTCAAATTTCTGTTTCCTTTTAGCATAATGTAATTTATCCTATTTTATTCATGAACTAATAAATTTATATTATAAAGTTTTGAATTTTATGATGCATGAGCACATCCCTCACGATAAATGCATTATTTTATAATAAAGTATTGAATAATACACCCTCATTATGTAGCATGATACGACACAAGTTTAATTGACGCGCCACTTTGAATTTATTCTTCCAGAATACTAAATTTTCTTTTAGATATTCTCGAAGAGTACCACTATTGGCATATCCCATTGCCAATATATTTAATATATTTCTTTGACTACAATTTGGATTTCTTAACTAATAGAGGAAAAATAATCGCTAAATTTAGGTTTCAAAATAAATATAATATTTTGGATCATTATACCTGCCTATTATAATGCCAAAAACCTAATGATATTCTCATGCAAATCTACGTCACACTGGGTTTAAACTAAGTAATAAAAAAGAATCTTTTTACTAGTTAGAAATTATATTTATTATAAAGGCGAAATATAATATTATAATGTAATCATCTCCCATAATCAATCTATTGGGTTATGGCATTGTTATCATGCATTTTAAACAAAAATGCTATACATGCCGATGATAAAACTAATATCATATAATTGCTGGTATACTAAGGTTTTAATGCTAAAGTAAAACCCTTCCAATTTGTACGATAGATCCTTCTGAATCATTCAGAGTCAATTTCTGAATGTTGAAAAAGTAATTATACAGTGTTCATAATTCTTTTCACAATTCAATTACCAATTTTCCCGCTCAGATTGATTATTATAAGACATTTTTATGTTAAATTCATACTTACGATAAAAAATTCTTTTTTGGAAAAAGTTTATATTACATATTATTTGATAGGGGTGTTAGAATATCACTGAACTGCGAAGCAGTTCGGATGATATTTTAACACCCTTATCAAATAACTGTGTTATCCTGCGGTCATGCTTATAACTAATTCCGGTTTAACTTTTACCTTTTACATGTTATTTAGTATCTGAAAAATATCAATAATAATTATGTAATTGTAGTTTATTTATAACTTAATAAAAAATATCAGCATGATGAAAAAGACATGAACCTATTTGGCTGTAGGATAAATATTATTTATTCCGGAAGTAATCAGCCGATCGAAAATCACGTATGGAATGACTATGGTTTATTATTAATTTGATTCGAGCATTATCATTTTTATTAGCTCGTGTAAAAATTTCATTAAAAAGTTCATTTTGGGTTTTGATGAAATCTAACTATGCTTTTTTTTTCGCTTATTGGCGCAACTGAAATAACGAACTCCAAATATGAAAGACGTTATCCAAAGTTTGGGACGCGCATAGGTTAATTTTTTGACCATTCATCAGCTTAGTTGGTTAATAAATTTAATGATAAATTAACACATGATCACAAAGATCTAGTTTCCTAAAAATTATTTAGAAACAGAATACGTAAAAAAATCTGAAGTCAAAATTAAATCAAATCGTAATTTAAGCGATCGTTCGGAACAACCTCTTGGTCCCGACTAAGGTATGTAGAATTAGCAATTAAATTACTTTTACGTGAATTAATGTTGACTTTATTTCTATGTTTAGAGCCTTAAAAACTCCCAACATTTTTACAAGACGAATTCAAAATAATATATTTTTATAAGATTTAATTCCAAACCTCCCAGAGATATTAGCTTCCTTAGCGCAGTAGACAGCGCGTCAGTCTCATAATCTGAAGGTCGTGAGTTCGAACCTCACAGGGAGCACTTACAACCTTATTATAAATTATTGGTTTTATTACGATTTACCATGAAGGCCTTTAATATTTAGAGGTTGTGTAAATGAAATCTTTTCTGAATATCTTTTAAAAAATAATTCACCTCTTCTAATCTGTTTATTATAAGAATATGCAATATTTCATATCAATGTTTATTTTATATAATTATGTCAAAATTCCTAACTTATGTTTATTTAACATTAAAATAAAAAAAAAAAATTTCGATGATGTTTTAACGTTTTAAATATACACTATAATGATTTTATGATCGAGCTTTATGATAATAAACGCGATTTTTTTTGAATTTAACGTGGGTAAAAAGAGTATAATTTGCTTTAAAAAAATGTAGTGTTTATTTTCCTGAGATTAATCTGTTTTCCACAAATTTGAACAAGTAAACATTAATCCTTTAATTAGTAATTCGTATAAGAATCGAAATAGTTTTATTAATATAAAAATATGGATATGTAAACCGTTTCATAATTTTAGAATCCAACACTACTTCTAATTAAGACACCATTTATAAAATGAAATATATTGGAATTAGTAATAATATATAATTAATAAATATAATATTTAATATTTATCCTCCTTTTTGAATTAAGTTTAATATAAATTATCTTTAACTTGAAGATAGTTTATTAGAAGATAAAAGTTTTATTTCGTGAATTTACTGGATTCCATTTACTAACAAACAATAATAATAATTTTCGTATTTCACCGATTCTTATATGGATTGCGAAATTATTAAAAAAAAAAATTCAAAAAAATGTCGCTTTTTAAATATTCAAATATAGATATGGTCATAAACTTACTTTTGTTTATCGTTTCGCATTTCCTTAACACAACATTTATAATCAACAAAACTGCATCTGCGGCAACGAATCGGAATAATTCGTAAGAATAATGGTAACACAACTTTTATTTTAAATAATTAGCATGCGAAGGCTTATATCAGTATGACCGAAATTTAAAAAAGATCTACGAAAATCAATTTTAATTCGGGAAATTGATTACTATATAAAGTATAAAAGGAAAAATGGATGAATCATTCAAGAAAATCTTTTTTTTTTTTGTTTCTGTTCTTTACAATTAAAAATGGATTATGATAAATTTTTACCAAAATTATCACAAAATTTTCTTGAAATATTGAATGATGACGAATATTTTGACATTACAATTGAAGTTGGTAAAGATCCTCACGTAAGAATATTTCGTGCTCATATGGTTATCTTAAATTATCGCTCTCCTTATTTGAGAAGAATTTTATCAACTGATAAAAAGAAAAATGATGGTACTTTAACACAAATTAAATTACCAAACATTTTACCAGAAATTTTTCAATCAATTTTAATGTAAGAAAGAATTAAATTAATTATTAAAGATAAGTTGCTGTTTTTATTAATTTTTTTTTATATATATATATTTTAGGTATATTTATGGCGGTAGACTTTCTTTGTCAAAGTTTGATGCTTCAGATATTATTAAAATTTTGATTGCAGCCAATGAATTAAGTCTTCAAGAACTAGTTCTTCATTTACAATCATTTTTAATTAAAAACAAAGCAAGCTGGATGGAACAAAATTTTAACCTGATGTATCAAACAAGTTTCGAATATGATTCTTTCTTGGAACTCCAAAAATTTTGTAGAGGTTTAATAACTAAACATCCAGAAAGAATTTTTAGTTCACCTGATTTTACTTCTCTTCCAGAAAAGACTTTGATCTCTCTTGTTCAACAAGACAATCTTCAAATGAATGGAGTTCAAATTTGGGAACATGTACTTAAATGGGGTATTGCCAAAAATCCTGAACTTTCATCAGATCCTTCGAATTATTCAAACGATGATTTTAAAATTTTAAAAGATACTATAAAAAGATGTATCCCTTTTATTAATTTTTTAAAATTTACTCCCAAAGAATTTTTGAACAAAGTATTTCCGTATAAAAAGATTTTTGATGAAGAGCTATTTGATAATTTAGTTAAACATTTTTTGGAAAATGATCATAACTCAAGTAGGTCAGAGCCACAGCCACAGGCAATCAGGAAGATAAGTCCTAAAACTATTAATTCAAAAATTATTACAATTCAACATGCTGAATTAATCTCAAGGTGGATCGATAGATTAAGGACTAGGGACGAATTAAGAAATTCATATGAATTTAAATTAATTCTTCGTGGATCTCGCGATGGACTTTCGGCTGAAAAATTTCATAAAATTTGTGATACTCAATCTCGTACAGTGACAGTAATCAAAGTGAGAGACAGTAATGAAATTCTTGGAGGATATAATCCGATTGAATGGGATTCTAGATTTAGTAGTTATAAATGTTATGGCACTACTAGAAATAGCTTTATATTCTCTTTCATGAATAAAGAAAATATTGGTAATTATGTTCTGAGTCGAGTGAAGAATGAAAATCAAGCTATAAATTATTTGCCTCATCACGGTCCATCATTTGGTTCTGATGATCTTATATTATATGGAGGCCGTGAACATTCATTTGTTAGTTGTAACAGTCATTGTAAACAATTATCTTACGAAAAACAGATCAGGGAGACCGAAGAGAAATTTTCTGTAGAAGAATATGAAGTATTTCAAATTAGTGCATAATTATTAATATTGAAATGTTCTCTCACTTGTGTAAATTTTCTTCTTCATAATTGTTTAAAATTAATAAAAAATTACACAGATATTTTCATAATGATGTGATTGAATTATTGAAAAATATTTTCGAAGAACTTTAAGTATTATTTAAGAAGAGTGCATAAAAATATTGTTAATAAAGTTGTATGTTATGAATTATAGAAAAAGAAAATTTGGTACCTTGGGTTTTAATTTATTAATAATTAATGGGTTAGTAATTTCGGATGAAATGTGAGAAATTTTTAAGTTTCACCAGCAAACTTTTCCATCCATATAAATAAATTCATCGTGTTATCAGTTTTTCTTTTAACGTTAATAAATTAATTATGAAAATAAAGATTTCTTGATTTCCGATCGTGTAATCGATCTTACCGACTAATTTCGGCAAAAAAAAAACTAATTGATGAAAAGATTAAAAATAAACATTCGTTATTTTTTTATATTCGAGTTGTCAAAATTGGCAGAGAATGTTTAATATCTCACAGTTTAAGACTGGCAGTCAGCTTTTTTATACAAGTAGGTTTAAGGTATCGAAAAAAGATGCAAATTATTTTAATGCAACAAGAAAAATATTTTTATTTTTATTTTTTTATTTTTTTGTATAAATTAAGATGATGGGATTACAACATCACAATTGGATCTTTTTTTCACTTAAAGCACTTCTTACTGGACTTGGAAGAACATCGTAAACGATGTCTTGATTCACTTTTTGTTCAAAATAATTTAAACTTAGTACATAACAATTTTGTTGTCTTAGCTTATATTCCGCTTTACAACTTTCTTAAAATTCGACGAATTTTTTATCCGTTCATTTTATTAATAAAATACGTACACTTTTTTTTTACAAATTAGAGATAAAAATGGAAAAAATATTTATGCTCATTGCCTAAATAAATTACTGTATCTTCTAATAACATTTTTTTTAATTATGTAAAGTCACTACACTTTATCAATGATCTGAAATACTTCATATTCTTCAACAGAAAAACTATTCACTGTGTTCCTGATCATTTTTTCATAAGAACTTTTTTCACAATAACTAGCTTTATTTTTAAAATCTTTATTACCTCCATAACCTATGTGTATTTTAAGGTCTCCCTTACCAAATGATGGTCCGTAACTATGCCAATAATTTATAGCACTATCAGCAAATTTCACTCGACTAATAATATGATTTTCAATATTTTCTTTATTCATAAAAGAGAAAATAAAACTATCCTTAGTAGTGCCATAATTATCAAGATTTTTATTCTCATTTTTCCATTCAATAGGATTATATCCTCCAAGAATTTCATTGCTATCTTTCACTTTAATAATTGTTACGGTACGAGATTGATTATCACATATTTCATGAAATTGTTTAGCCGTAAATCCATCACGAGATCCACGAAGAATTAATTTGAATTTATATAAATTTTTCAATTTATCCGTAATTTCTAATCTATTAATCCATTTTAAGATTAATTCAGCATGTTTAATTGTAATTATTTTAGAATCAATAACAATATCAGATGGCCTATAATTACTATTCAAAAATAATTTTAATAAATCTATATATAACTCATAAGGTAAAATTTCTCTATAAGGAATCACATTATTTAAAAATTCTCTTGGAGTTAAATTAAAGAATCTCATATAAGGAATGCATTGTTGTAAAGTATTTTTTAAAGAATTAAAATCTTCATTTGAATAGCTTGAAGGATCTGACGAAAATCCAGGATTTTGAGCAATACCCCATTTAAGCACATGATTCCAAATTTGAACTTCATTCATTTTAACTTTATCAAGTTGAATAAGTGAGATTAAAACTTTTTCTGAAATTGAAGTGAAATCAGGTGAATTGAAAATTTTTCCTGGTTGTTTAGATAATAATTTTGTACAAAACTTTTGTAGATCCAAGAAAGAATCATTTTCAAAGCTCATCTGGTATATTAGGTTAAAATTTTGTTCTACCCAATTTTTCTTTCTTTTAATCAAAAATGATTGTAAATGGAGAATTAATTCCTGAATGCATAATTCATTAGCAGCGACCAAGGTTTTCACAATATCTAAAACATCATATTCTACTAAAGAAATCCTTCCTCCATAAATATACCTAAAATAAATAATACAGTACGTTAAAAAATAAACAAATAAATTTATAAAATAATGCCTTATTTTATTATACATAGTTTAATTATTTATTATTACCTTAAAATTATTTGAAAAATTTCAGGTAAAATATTTGGTAATTTAATATGTGTTAAAGTTTCATCATTTTTCCTTTTATTAGTTGATAAAATTCTTCGTAAATAAGGAGAACGATAATTTAAAATAACCATGTGAGCACGAAATATTTTTACGTTAGGGTCATTACCAACTTCAATTGTAATATCATAATATTCTTCATCATCCAAAATTTCGAGTAAATTTTGTGATAATTTTGGTAAAAATTTATTATCTGTCATTATAATTGATGAAAGAAGAAAAGAACAAGAGAGAGTACAAGAATATTGCAAATCATAATTTGTGAAATGGTTTCAACCTTATATGAAAGTCTTTGTAACACGTAATAAATGGACGGTTAATTGTGATTGGTTAGTATTAATCGGTTAGTTAACCGTAATTCGGTTAACCGGTTGGATCTTTCATCTGAGAAGAACATTTTGCCGACAGGATATCCAATTTCATTTTATTGATAGGAGTTTCACCAACTTTACATTACATAATCAACATATATTTGGCGTAGTTTGATTTATTATTAAATTAATCGTTAAGTCAGATGAAGAGTGCATCTGATAATAACGTTAAAAAATGGGTTTAAATTTACGTTTAACAAAAAAATTATTTTGCGATGGCTGAATAATTCAACAGCTAAATGATTTTTTTTTTATTAAAAAAAAAATTCGGGCGAAAATAATTTATTTGTTATAGGAAACTATTTGACACTTCCTCCTTCATAATATCTTTCTTATCCGCACAATTTGCTAACATCACAATATAATATTATTTTTTGAATTATGTAGTGGTACTAAATATTTTTATACGCAACTTCTTGATAAACCATTTTATCAATTATTATTTTATAATATGAAATATCTCATATTCTTCTACAGAAAAATTTTCTCTTGCATTTCTGATCTGTTTTTCATAATAATTTTTATAACCATAACTTGTTTTATTGTTAAAAGAAACTTCACCTCCATTACCTTCATATATTATAAGATCTTCACCAAATGATGGTCCGTAACGATGCCAATAATTTATAGCATATTCTGCTTCCTCTACTCGACTAATAATATGATCTTCAATATTTTCTTTATTCATAAAAGAGAAAATAAAACGATCTTTAGTAGTACCATAATCGTTGTAATCTCCATATTCATTTTTCCCATTCAATCGGATTAAATCCTCCAAGAATTTCATTATTGTCTTTCACTGTTACAGTATTAGATTGGTTATCACATATTTCATGAAATCGTTTAGCTATAAATCCATCACGAGATCCACGAAAAATTAATTTGAATTCATACGAATTTTTCAATTCATCAGTGATATTTAATCTATCAATCCATTTTGAGATTAATTCAGCGTGATGAGTTGTAATGATTATTGAATCTATGTTTTCAGAACTCTTGATTAGTTGCGGTTCTGAATTGATATTTGGGTTGTCCAAAAAGTATTTAATCGTATCTTCATATAACTCCTCAGGAATAATCTTTTTGTATGGATATGCCTTATTCAAGAATTCTTTAGAAGTAAATTTAGTAAACTTAATAAAAGTAATACATTGTTGAAAAGAATTTTTCAAAGCATTAAAATCTTCATTTGAATAACATGAAGGATCCAAAGAAAGCCCGGGGTTTTGAGCAATACCCCATTTAAGAGCATGTTCCCAGACTTGAACTTCTCTCATTTGATGATTATCATGTTGAATAAGAGTGATTAAAGCTTTTTCTGGAATTGAAGTAAAATCAGTTGAATTGAAGATTTTTTCTGGATGTTTAGATATTAAATTTGTGCAAAACTTTTGGAGATCCAAGAAAGAAACATTTTCAAAGCTCATCTGATATATTAGATTAAAATTTTGTTCTAACCAGTTTTCTTTATTTTCAATCAAAAATGATTGAACATGGGAAAATAATTCCTGAAGATTTAATTCATTAGCGGTAACCAAGACTTTAACAACATCTAAAATATCATATTCTACTAAAGAAATTTTTCCGCCATAAATATATCTAAAATAAAATAATACGTTAATAAAAAAAATTTTTTATTGATTTATTAATAACAATTAGTTTAATTCATTCTTACCTTAAAATTATTTGAAAAATTTCAGGTAAAATATTTGGTAATTTAATGTGTCAAAATTCCATCATTTTTCTTTTTATTAGTTGATAAAATTCTTCTTAAATAAGGAGAACGATAATTTAAAATAACCATATGAGCACGAAATACTTTTACGTTAGGGTCATTACCAACTTCAATTGTAATATCATAATATTCATTATCGTCTAAAATTTCGAGATAACTTTGGTAAAAATTTATTATCTGTCATTATAATTGTCAATATTAAAATTAAAGAAAAAAACAAAAGGAGAGTACAAGAATATTGCCAATCCTAATTTGTGAAAATGGGTTCAGTTTTTTGTAGCACGTAACAATTTTTAACATACTTTACGGTTGTTGATCTTTTGTCCGACAAGGGATTTTGCCGACAACTTGAATTCCATTTATTTTTTTTTTTTGGTTAATAGTGCATTTCTTTATTATTTGATCTGTAGACAGATATATAATATAACAAAATACCTAGAGATAAATTTTCATAAAGTAAATCACCCTATAATTAACTGATATAAACTAATATCTCTAGAAAATTGAAAACTATCTATCTATCTAAACGATACAGTACTTGGGTATCAAAAATAAATCACTAAACTAAAAAAAAAGAATACATTAAACTAAATAAACATTTAAATTAATCTATTCTTAATGAATGTAAACAGATTCCGTCCAAAAATTCTCCACTTGTCCGTGTATCACCATTATAGTATTAATCTAAATGATATTAAATAAAGACTAAAATTTAATAAAAGATTAGGCGTTTATCCCGAATCAATTAGTTTCGTTTGTAATTCCAATTATTATGTAACTGGAATTTCTTCCTTCCTCTATAACTGTTGAAATTAGCGCGTTTGTGAATTCCATTTTATTAATAAAAGTTTTACCAAAAATATTACTTCACCTATATATACTCCGTCATTTTCGGATGTGATGCCCCAATTGCTACTCCTTAATCGTCGCGTCTCTCCCCTGCCTTGATCAATGCTCCTGCCATATGCGCCAATCATAAACCAATACGCATTTGTTTTTTGTGTGCCAGGTTAATGGCGCATATGTGGCGCGGCAAAAAAAATATGTAAGAAAAAAATTTCATAATACATATTAGCATATAGCCTTTAAATATTACCAAGTATATGTAATTTTGGCTGCTCTGCAAATTTAATTAGAACGACAAAGGTGGTTTCAAACATCGTTTTTGTAAAATTCTACAAAATATCAATTTTTCGTCAAATCCATATTTGGAAATGATCAGCAAAGACGAAAATATCAATCGTTTATATTTGAAGTTAAAAACGGTCTTTATAACCTTCTTCCAACCCTTAAGTAAACTTGGAGGGCAGATGAAAATACGCCTAATTTGAAGTTTTAAAAGCTCTCGTTTTAAAGGAAAATGTCAAGATTTTTTTTTTTTGAAAATTGCATGCGCCACCAACCTGGCACACAAAAAAGGGATGCAACCAATACGCGCTTATCACGTGATATACTGTGATTGGCATATCGAAAACTTATTTTTTTTTTTAAAAAAAAATACTTTAATATATAATTATTTTGTAATACTTTGATAATAATAGCACTATACATTATATTTTAAGAATTTAGGAATAAATTTATTATATTTTGTTTTTTTTTATTTTTTATTACTATACTTTTATTACTATAACTAATAATAGTAAATATCATAAAATTTTAACAAGTATTAGATTAGAGCAAGTAAATTAAAATTAGTAACTATTACCAATAGAAGTTTAATTTAATCCTAAAATATTATCAGCATCAGCCAACAAACCGGGCAATGCCCGGTCCTACGGGCTAGTAAAATTATAACATTATCAACATTTTATCATACATTCATTACTCAATCTAATCGCTATACATAGACCTTTAAAATTTTCTATATATACGTTTGTTCTATTATCAAATTACGTAAACAATTAATTTAACAAATTTAACATAATATTACAAGTACTTATCTTCAAATGAATTACGTCAGATAATAATTATTTTAAGAAAAGTTTTTATAAAATTTATTTATGAAATTATTTTAATAGATAATTTGACTGAATTTAACTGTAAAAAATATTCTGTCCAAAATGAATTTTTCTTAAAATTTTATTAAAAAATATGGCGAAACAATTTACAAAAAAAAAGACGCAAAACATTAAGAAAGAAACCATTTTCAGCCGAATTTTTAAACACAAGCTAAATTATGTAAGTACATATGGAAATTTATAGATACACTGATATCTAAATTTAGTAATTCCGTTTGCACAATTTCCTCAAAAACCAAAAAAAAATTGCACTTTTGGTCCAAACAGTACACCGTAACCGCCGGTGTAAATATTTTTTCTTCAAAATTAATAATAATTATATAGATTAACAATGGTATTTTATAAAGAACTAAACATCGAAACATTATTTTTTCGGTTTCATTTCGACATTAAATCCGTGACTTCGAAACTTGATCTTTTATTTTTTTTTAAAGTAACATGAACTAAATACTGAAAAGATCTAAAAAAAGATGGAATTATTTTTATTGAAAATTTTATTATCTATAAGATATCTAAACATTAATAAGCTGTTTTTCATCTTTGGATTTTTTAAGAGTTGCAACGACACAACTGGGCTTTCATTTACTTAAATGTAATGATGCACTAAACTTTGAAGAACATTGTAACGATGACTCACTTTTGTCTCTCATTTGTTCAAAATGGTAAATTAAATTGTAGTTGGAACAAAATTAGGTAAAGAAATTTATATTTTCAGCAATGGGTCTTAAATCTTTATAAAAATTTATTAGAAATTTCTCAATATTATCTATGCTAGCAACTATAAATACTTCAATTTACTTTTTTTTTACAATAAGGCAGGTTTATCAAAATCGATCATATAAATAAATGAAAAACAATGTATAATTTGTTTGCATTGTTTTAATTAATTATTTGGCATTATTACTACTAATACCTGTTATTGCGAGAATTGCGAGATGAGCTTTTTATATTCAGTAAATTATTTGCAACAAATATTCTAATTCCTAATCTCCCACCAAAGTAAAGGCTATTGCCTACTGGCGAATTTTACCCGAGTCTATCAATTTATCTGAACCTTTTTGCTGTCTTTCCTTTAGGAATTTTCATTTTTTCATATTTTTTAAATTTATGTATAATGTATAATGTATATATTATAACTTAGTATATTATAACTTCGCTATTATAGATCTTTATTTAAAGTTTCGTGATTAGTACTTTACAAGTTTTATTAAACTTTTCTATTTTTATTACTTATTATAAAATACGAATTTATGTTTCAATACAGTATTTTTTTGAATTATAAGTGGTACAAAACTTAATACTTTTACTCACAACTTATTGGCAAACCATATCAACTATCATTTATAATCTGAAATATCTCATATACTTCTACAGAAAAATGTTCTTCCATCTCTCTGATCTGTTTTTCATAAGTAATTTTATAACAATAACTTGTTTTATTGCTAAAAGAAACTTCACCTTCACCACCTTCATATATTGTAAGGTCTCTACTACCAAATGATGGTCCAAAACGGTGCCAATAATTTATAGCATAATTTTCATTCTCTACTCGACTCAAAATGTAACTTTCTACTCCTGTTTTATCATCAAAAGAAAATATAAAACTATTTTTAGTAATTCCATATCCATTACCAGATTTCCATTCAATCGGATTATATCCTCCAAGAATTTCATTAGTGTCTCTCACTTTAATAATAGTTACAGTATTAGATTGATTATCACATATTTCATGAAATCGTTTAGCTATAAATCCATCACGAGATCCACGAAAAATTAGTTTGAATTTATATAAATTTTTCAGCTCATCTGTGTTCTCTAATCTATCAATCCATTTTGAGATTAATCCAGTATGTTTATTTTTAATTATTTTGGAATCAATAATATTTTTAGTTGATGGCCTATAATTGTTATTCAAAAATAGTTTCAATAATTCTACATCTAACTCATTGGGTAGAATTTTTCTGTAAGGAAACACATTTTTCAAGAATTCTCTTGAAGTTAAATTAAAGAATTTCATAAAAGGAATGCATTGTTGCAAAGTATTTTTAAAGCATTAAAATCATCATTTGAATAACGTGAAGGGTCCGATGAAAGTCCAGGATTTTGAGCAATACCCCATTTAAGTATATGTTCCCAAATTTGAACTTCCCTCATTTGATGATTATCATTCTGAATAAGAGAGATTAAAGCTTTTTCTGGAATTGAAGTAAAATCAGATGAATTGAAAATCTTTTCTGGATGTTTAGATATTAAATCTGTGCAAAACTTTTGGAGATCCAAGAAAGAATCATTTTCAAAGCTCATCTGGTATATTAGATTAAAATTTTGTTCCATCCTGTTTTCTTTGTTTTCTTGAACATGAGGAATTAATTCCTGAAGACATAATTCATTAGCGGCAACTAGGATTTTAATAATATCTAAAATATTATATTCTACTAAAGAAATTTTTCCACCATAAATATATCTAAAATAATAATGCGTTGGCTAAAAGTAATTTTTTTCATAAAATAATGATTTTATTTTAACAATTAGTTTGTTATTTCTTACCTTATAATTATTTGAAAAATTTCAGGTAAAATATTTGGTAATTTAATATGTACCAAAGTTCCATCATTTTTCTTTTTATTAGTTGATAAAATTCTTCTTAAATAAGGAGAACGATAATTTAAAATAACCATATGAGCACGAAATACTTCTATGTTAGGGTCATTACCAACTTCAATTGTAATATCATAATATTCATTATCATCCAAAATTTCGAGTAAATTTTGTGATAATATTGGTAAAAATTTATCATCTGCCATTATAATTATCAATATTAAAATGAAAGAAGAAAAGAATAAAAGAGAGTACACAATTCTTAATTTGTGAAACGGTTTCAACCTTATATTGCAAGTTTTTGTAGCACGTAACAATAGATGATCAGTTATATTGACCAGTTGTTGCTGATCTTTCGTCCGATAGAGATTTTGCCGACAAGATATTTCATCAATTCCATTTTATTGAATTCCATTTTATTGATAGAAGTTTTACCGAATTTATATTACCTTACTATCAACATTTTATCATACCGGTTTACTCAATTTATTCACCACAACTGTACTTGACCTTTATAATTTTCTATATACGTTTGTTTTATTTCAAATTATGCAAACAATTAATTTAATAAATTTGGCATAATATTACAAGTACTTAGTATCTTCAAATGAAGAATTACGTCTGATAATAATTATTTAGAAAAAAAAAGAAATTATTTTATTAAAAATAGATGATTTGACTGTGTATTGTGTAATTTAACGGCCAATTTTTTTTTAAAAATTTTATTAAAAAATACTAGTTGTACCCTGTTGCTTCGCACCAGGATTGATTTGTTTAACGACACGTCGACACGTAATAAAATGGCCAATGGAAGTAAGGTTGCACAATTTAGAATTTATTTATACAGGTAATCTAAACGTTACAAATTTTTTTAATTATATAGATAGATGGCGAAACAATTATATTTTATAATAACAATTATAACAAAAAAAAGACGCAAACATTAAGAAAAACCCATTTTCAGCCGACTTTTTTTAATCATAAGCTAGTTTATGTAAGTACATGTAGTTCCATTATGGAAATTTATAGACACACTCCCTATAAAAAAAGTGGATACGTTTTTTATATGGAATTTATACGGAAAAATACGTTTACATACTGAAAGATACGTTTTTCATACGGAGAGATACTGAATTGGTCAATTTTCCGTATC
>JADRCO010000735.1:0-27302 GCA_021464525.1 Rhizophagus sp. LPA8_4_AMF
GTAAAGGTTAGTTTATCTGTTATTCTAATTTTTTAATATAATATCTAATACTTTTATTAGGTAAAAAATTGGTAGAACGTCCAAAATCAGCACAAAAAGAGCCCAAAGGTAATTTTTATCATGTAATTCAAAATTATCATTAATTTAATAATAAACTCATTTTATGCTAATATTAATAGGTAAACAAATGAAAAAAGAGTGTAATAGATTTATCTGCAAATACTACAAATGCAAGCTCAAGTAAAATTTCAAAAAGAAAAGACATATTTTCTGGTCCCAAAAATATAAAAAATACTAAAAAAAGACAGGTTGAACAAGAAAATGATCCTCCAGTTGATGATGAAAGACACCAATTAGTGCAAATTGAAATTGAAGAACGAAAAATGGCATTACAAAAGCGTGCTACTGCTAATAGAAAGGCTCAAGCAGAAATTGAGAAACTTAAGCTTGAAAACAAGATATTAAAGAAAAGACTAGAGTCTGAAAATTAAGTGAAACTTTTATGTTTATTTCATTTTAATTTTTATTTTATTTATTTTATTTTTAGCTTTTTTTTACATAATAGAGTTCAAAATAAAAACAAAAATACTTTGCACACCTAAAATAAGAGTTGGTCGTAATGTTTAGTCACATAATTTTGATTATCCATGCAATACAACGAATTTATTTAAAATATTACATAAAAAAGTAAAATTGTATGTAATGTATGCATTTTTTGGCAAAAGTAAACATATATGTATAGTTATTGCATTATTTGCACATATGAACTACAAAATTGTGCATACATTACATACTTTGTCATGCATACACTACATGTTATTGTAACACCCAAATAACAGGAGTCAAAATCGAACTCTTTACTGAAATGGCTATACATGACTTTACTAAGAAAGCTAAATGAGAAGGAATCTCTATGGCAGTTTACCGATTCTTCAAAGCTAATAATCCAAAAATAGGCAAGACATTTGATCCATCTACACCAACTACTTGGATCTCATATGTCAATACTAATAACCTGTATAGGTGGATCATGAATCAGTATTTACCTATTGGAGAGTGGGAAGCTAATTAAGAGTATCTTTGACAAAATCATGATTAGCAGAAAAAAATACTCAATATAATTCTTAATACAAAACCAAATGCTTCTCGTGAGTATTTCTTAAATATCAAGACACACTTCCTTTTCAAGACCTATGACTACTTGCAAAATTTACCTCTCGCAGTTGATAATATTGTAATAAAAAGGATAAGTTAAGTCCATATATTATAGGACTTGTTACTAAGTTAGATGAAGGGCGATTTCCAGAAACTGAAAAGTTACCGTATAGCGCTGCATATAGTACCCCCAGTACTATATGCAGCGCTATACGGTAGTAGATTATAAATATACTTTGGATTTATTTTACGTAATCTTTGGTTTATCACCAGTATCACCTGTGAAAATTACTCTGAAATTTCTTCTTTTTTTTCATTTTTACTTTGTAAAAGTACTGGTGACGTTGGTAACATTGGTAACACTGTGCATTTTTAATGTTTTTCATCATTTTTATTATTTTTTCTTATTCTACACTCTTTTTTTTACTATTTGTATTTCTTTTATGTGCTGATGAGAGTGTTGATAATGGTAACAGTTAATTACGTAGTAATTTATGTAGTAATTGTTTAGGCATTTTTACGTAGTTTTACACTTAGCATACTAGGACAACAGTATTATATATATATAAGTGTATATACTTAGGTATCTACAGTACCTGTAGGGTATCTTTCTCCATAGGATATAAGGACCAGGGTAGCAGAGAAAAAGCCAAGAGTATGAGATTTTAACTGCTATCCTGTCCATTGTTATACTGGCTAACTGATCTATAATATTACTATCAAGATGATTATTAAACTTAGAAAATAAAATTTTATTAATTAATTTCTAGGGTTCTCTTATTTCTCTTTTTCTTTTTTTTACCGTATAGTCATATAGTGTAATAGTGATAAAGTCTAACATCTAGTTTATATAATCAATTTCAGTTACAACTAGTTTTTTGAATCTTGATATTTTTGGAGATTCAATCTAAGTATTTATTTTAATTTAACATCTATAAATATGTCCTTATTTCTAAAAAGCAAACCACAGAATCTCATTCTTTATAATAGTCAAGGTATCATTATAGGCTTCTCCTATCTCTTAAACAGTTTGCAGGAAAATTTAACTGCAAATTTTAAAGATTGAAAACATCTAAAAAGAGGTTATAATTAAATTATTTCTACAATATGTTTTGGTATTTTAATATTTTTCAATTTATTAAACTTTTTTGTTATTTTTAAAAGAATCTTTATTAAATCAACATATTCTAATATCATTAAAATTATATTTTAGCTTCTGTAGTACATTAAAAAGGTAATGAAAAAAGTGATTAGAACATGTACATAAACTGTTAATTAAAGTTTTAAATGGAAAATGTTCTCAATCAATGGTTATTTCACATTAGCTTTATAAGTCTTAGACATTATGGCATCTTGGCAATATTTTAACATAATACACTTTTAGATTCTTATTAACAGTCAATGAAAAACAAAACCTAAATATTATTTTTTTTTTAGGCATTATTTCAACCAATATTATAACAAAGACTCCAAGAAGTTTTATTCTTTGCCATTTAGTTTATTGTACTAATTATCTATTTACCAAATCACAACCCTGCAAGCAATGTAATTCATCATAAGGTGTGACCTTTTGGACTAATGGACTTTGTTCATTCCAAGTCCAAATTTAATTGGACTATTAGACTTAAATTCACTTTAATGGTTTAATTCAAATTTATTTCAAATTTATTTTTTTTTTTATTGATATTAACTATCTGACTATAAATAGGTAAGTTCTTCCAAACCTTCAACCAAAATATCATGAAGTTTTCATTTAGTATTTCTATCTATAAGGAGATGGGATAATATTATTATTTCCTGCCTCTTCTGAATCTGAATCATTCTCTAACATACTTATACATCTTGAAACTATACTCTTCAATCATTTGCTTTTTGCATATTATAACATTGATTTATATTATCATCCCCTTCATCAGACAATGCATTTACCGTAATTTTATGTTAATTGGACTAGACAATTGGACATAGTCCAAAAAGTTATTGGACAAAATATACTTATTCCAAATTCCATTAATGTACAATTGGACTTGAAGTGGACGTTTCCATTCTAATTGTCCAAATATTTTTCAATTGACATTGTCCAATTCTATTATTGGGGTGGGAAGGTCTGTTACAGTCCAGTTAAAGTCCTACTTATCGGTCCTGATACATGGACGGACCGGACTCAGTCAAAGACTGATATCTTATAACAAAACGGTGAGCTTCTGACTAAATAATCAAAAAAAAAATATGTATTTATATAATTTCAAATCAAAATACATTATTTTGAATAAAATCATTTATTAAAATAGATGCCAGGTTACTGATAAGCAACATATTTATGAGACCAATTTGGCTTATTTACATGGAGTATTAGATAAAGTATTTTGGAATTTGATTGGAGTTATATGTTATTTGTCAATAATAATAATTTTTATTCTTTTTATTAGATCTCAAGACTAACAATCAGAGGAATCTACGTAATAAGCCAAAAATGTCGTATATGGTTAGATGAACGATGATATTAGAGCACTGAAAAATCGCCAAATTACATCAAGAAACTTGGAGAGATTCGAACCGTAACAGATAATACAATGTATTGGGAATAGTATTGTTTAATAATGTTTGTAATATATAAGGACAAAAACTATTTAGTTAACAATTATATTATTATTACAGTATAACGAAAGTAAGTAAAATGTAGTGCCATAATAGTTTATTATAATAAAAAATAAATTAAAAGTACATACCGTATATCGCGGGCGGTCAGTTACGCTGTACTCGGGGTGTACGAAATTTTTTAAACTTATAATATATTCAAAAAATATTTACACGTGTTGCCTGTGAAAAATTAGATTGTTTAAATAGTAAATGGAGATTTTTTTGGAAAAATGAGGAGGGGGTACAGAGAGTCTGTGACCCGCGATATACGGTAAGTACATAAAAGTTTTTAGATTATGTACACGATCGAAATATGATAATTTAACATCAATTAATAAATTAAACGTTATAGTTTTAGTAATTTCATACTAATGCTTTATTTAGAAACTCTCAACGTTAATTTTTCCTCTTTTCGAAACATTATCTCAAGTTCCATTCCTAAAATAAAAAGTGCGTTACTGTGAAGAAAAAAAAAAATCTTCTCTTTTCAAAACCAAATAATCGTAGAAACTTGATGAAAAAATTTGTCAATAATTTGATATCATTACCGTCGGAACCTTACTCGAACAACTGATATTTTTAAATTAACCAATATTATAAAGAGTGTTGTATTACCAAGAGGTGGTATTACCAACATTATCAAGAAGTGAGATTTTCGAATTTTCGGGTTTTATTGTATTCTATAGTTACCTCTAATTGTTATATCGATATTTAAGGAAGTTTCTACCGGAAATTGTATATGAAAGAATACAGGATTTAGGTGAGAAAACTCCGAGTTAAATTAATAAGAGAAAAAGGTATTTATATGGATGTATGGATGTTTACGATTCTCAAAATTATTTTAAATTTAAAATCATCATGGAAAACTCAACAAATGTTAAACATAACATCATAAATGTCACACTTTCAAGTCAACCAACACGGAAAACAATTAAACCAAAATACGAAAAAAAGAAATGCAGTGAATGTAATAAAATAAGAAAACCATCGAGCGAAAGTAATCAGATTTGTTTTACTTGTGACAAAGCAAAAAAAAGAATTATATTAAGTGAAAATGAAATTATTGATGATTTTATCAGATATACGCAAACTAATTGTCCCAACAAAAGTTATGGGAAAATGTTGTTTGTTCCTTATGAGAAATTCAAAAATATAGAACCAATTGGTGAAGGAGGTTTTAGTAAAATTTATAAAGCTACTTGGATTGATTGTCAAATTACTGATTGGGGTACCCTAGATTATACAATAAAAAAGTACAATAAGACGATTGCTCTTAAAAGGCTTAACAACTCTAAAAACATTACTTCAAAGGAGCTAAATGAGGTAAATATTCCATATTAATAATTTTATTAATATAAGACATATAATTTAAACTAAAAAATTTTTATTCAGCTCAAGATATTTTATCATTATTCTTTAAATTCAATTGATATTCACGATAGTTATGTTAATGTATATTATGGCATTACTCAAGATCCTGTTACTCAAGATCTTACATTTATTATGCCATATTGTAATTCGGATTTGACACATTATATAACTAAAGATTTTTATAAAATTAGTTGGTATAATAAGTTAAATAGATTACAAGACATTATGGGTGGACTTTCTAAAATCCATGATGTAAATATTATTCATCGAGATTTACATAGTGGAAATATTCTTGTAGATGGTCAATATAGTGCAAAAATAGGTGATTTAGGAATAAGTAAATCTGCAACTGAATCTGCAGATAATAATGAGAACTATGGTATTATTCCCTATATGGCACCAGAAATTTTTCAAGGACTAAAATATACAAAAGCTTCAGATATATATAGCTTTGGAATGATTATGTGGGAGTTTATGACAGGTAGAAGACCTTTTTGGGATCGAAATCATGATGTAGAGCTTATTATTGATATATATGATGGATTACGACCACCAATTATTACAAATGCACCTAATGGTTATATTGATTTAATGAAAAAATGCTGGCATTCTGATCCAGAAAAAAGACCAACGGCAGATGAAATATTTGAAGAATTTAAGGAAATATATCATATTGAACTGCAAAAGAAAACTGAGATTATAAAATCATCAGATATTGGGCCTGTAACAACAAAAAATCCTGATGCCATATGTATGAGTAGAAATTTAAGCGGTATAATAAAATCTGCAACTTTACGAGAAGTTTAAGAATTCAAGATCCATTTGATTTTTACCAAAAAAATTCTAATAGTATTTATTTGTTTATTTGATCGATATTTTTATTTCGTTAATTAACAAATTAAATTTTATTTTTAAGATAAAAGAAAGTTTGAAGATGATCAATTAAACAGCTTTAATAATGGTATGGTAAAAATTCATTATGATGAAGAAACTAATATTTATTAATTTAAAATATTTTATTTTTTAGGTACAAATAATAAAAAGAGTAAACAAATTGAAGATGAAAATAGTGGTAAATAGTACCGTAACAACTGTTTTTACGTATAATTTTTTCTGCGATTTGATTAACTTTTATTTTACCTTTTTTTTATTTAGATTACGCTACAAAAGAATGTGAACTTGGCATCGACGTAAATTCTAAACAATCCAATGATGCTTTTTTTAAAGTCATCAAGAAAAATTCAACGAATAATAAACACAAAATAGATTTTTTATTATTAGGTGACCCACAACCAATACAAAATAAGGTTAGAACAAATTTCAAAAAAAAGAAATGTAGTGTATGTAACAAAAGAAAACCTTCAAGTGAAAATGATTGGATTTGTTATACTTGCAATAAAGTAATTATACGAAGTGGAAACAAAGTTATTGATGATTTTATTAGATATACTCAAACTAATAATCCTAAAAATGCTTATGGGAAAATGATATTTGTTCCTTATGAAAATTTCGTAAATGTAGAATTTATTGGTGAAGGAGGATTTAGTGAAATTTATAAAGCTACTTGGGTTGATTGTAAAATTTCCAAGCGGGGTACTTTAGATTTTTCCTTACGAAATAAGTCTAAAATAATTGCTCTTAAAAGGCTTAACAATTCTCAAAATATTACTTCTGAAGAGCTAAATGAGGTAAATATTTCATATTCAGCTAATTTTATTAGTAAATAAATGTGAAACAAATAATTAAACTAATAAATATTTTATTTCAGCTCAAGATGTTTTATCATTATTCTTTAAGCTGGAAAAAATGGAAAAAAAAGAATATTACAAATGGAAATGTTAACGTATATTATGGTATTACTCGAGATCCTATTACTAAAGACATTATATTTATTATGCCATATTATGATTCGGATTTGACACATTATATAGCTAAAGATTTTTTCAATAAAGAATGGTCTACAAAATTACGGGAGATGCAAGAAATTATAAATGGACTTGCTAAAATCCATGAAGTAAATATTATACATCAAGATTTACATAGTGGAAATATTTTTCTTAAAAATGATGTTCGCGCAAAAATATGTGATTTAGGAACAAGTAAATCAGCAATAGAAAATGACGATAATGATGATAACGTTTATGGAATAATTTCTTATGTTGCACCAGAGGTTTTACAAGAAAAAAAGTATACCAAAGCTTCAGATATATATAGTTTTGGAATGATTATGTGGGAGTTAATGGTAGGAAGAAGACCTTTTTGGGATAGAAATCATAATACAGAACTTATAATTGAAATATGTGATGGTTTACGTCCACCAATTATTACAAATGCACCTGAAGGTTATATTGATTTAATGAAAGAATGCTGGCATCCTGATCCGGAAAAAAGACCACCAGCAGTTGAAGTATTAGAAAAAATTAAAAAAATATTTGATAGAGAAGGGAATAATGAGACTGAAATTATAGAATTATCTGAAATTGAAATAGCAAATAATCCTGGTGCCATATATAAGAGTAGAAATTTAAGTTACATTATAAAATCTGCAGCTTCTATAAGAAGTTTAGGAAGCCAATCTATTACTTCAGAAGTTGGTAAATAATGTGTTATTTTAATTTTTATTTTTTCATAATACGATTTTAATTATTTTGTTATTATTAACAAATTATATTTTATTTTTAAGGTAAAAGAAAGGTTGAAGATGATCAATTCGGAAACAGCACAGATAATGGTACGGTAAAGAAAATTTTTATTACGATAAAGAAACCAATATTTATTAATTTAAAAAATATTTTTTAGGTATAAGTAATAAAAAGACTAAACTAATTGAAAACGAAATTATTGAAGATGAAAATAACGGTAAATAATAAAGCGTTTTTATATATATATCTTTTATGTATTAATTTTATTTTTTTTTAATTTAGATTACATCACAAAAGAACTTAAATTTGATATCGATACAAAATCTAAACAATCTAATAATTATAGTAAGTAAAATAATATTTTAATTTTACAATTTAATTATCTAACATATTTTACTTTTAAATTTTAGAATATATTTCTAGAGACCTCGGGTTTGATATTTAACTATTTCATACATTTTTTATTATTAGCTACATTATTATTATTATTATTAGAAGTTATTTTTTTTCTCATTTATTATGTAAATATTGGCTATATGTAAGAAATTGGCAAAAATCATAAATGTCAGTAAAATAAAACCAATATACACGATTAAAATAATATCTATTTTAATATAAACGTACGTGCAGTATGTAAAAACTACTTTAAGTAAACCAATAAAAACTAGCACTACATGTTCCTTACGATACGCGTTTAAAAAAAAAAAAGAATTCTCTTCCAGAATTTAATTCCATGCTGTGTCACCCGAGAATTACAATGAAATTTAGAGTTTCACGTGATTTGTGACTTCAGTTAAAGGAAATTACGATAGTCAATTTTGGGCTAGATTATTTTTAAAGGAAATTATTAGAAAGCTACAAACAATAAACGTAAGACTGAAATATTCCATATTAATTTATTAACATGTTTTAAATGTGAGATAAGCTGAAATAAATAAAACATTAATTTAAATTACTTATGTTTTATAATTATTCTTCAAAACGGTGAAGTAAAAATATCTGAATCGATAAAATAAATATTATGGCACTACCCAGGATCCGATAACAAAAGATTTTTTAATGTTAATAGATAAATAATCAATTTTGATTAAAATCGTAATGTTCTTATATATCACGAGAGTGATATTTTTACTTACAAGTAGTACAAATTGCGTTTATTGAAAGCATTATTAATGGACTTACTAATGTTCATGATGTAGATATTATATGTCGAAATTTACATAGTGGAAATATTTAGAAACAGAATTAACAGATAATGGAGATTTATGACATAATCCTTGGTTAGATGAGATTGAAATTATAAAATCATCTGATATTAGATCTGTAACGACAAATAATCCTGACGATGTATATAAGAATAGATATTTAAGTAGTATGATAAAATCTGCAGCTTCCACAAGAAATTTAAGGAGCCAATCTATTACTTCGGAACTTGGTAATTTTAATTGTATTTTTCCATAATTTAATTTTAATTATTTTATCTTTCGTTCAAATTACTTAGACCAATTTGATTTTTATCAAAAAAATTCTAATAGTAATTATTTGTTTATTTGTATAAAAGTATAAAAATTTTTTCGTTTGAATTATTATTAACGAAGTACACATTTTTTTAGATAAAAGAAAGCTCGAAGATAATCAATTTGGAGACAGCTTTGATAATGGTATGGGAACAACTTCATTATTAATTTCCAGGTTTAATTATATTTGTTTCATATATTTCTAATCTAGGATAACGTAATTTAAATTTGTATCTACTTCCATAGGTAATAATAAAATGGTACTGTTAGATCGTTGTTTCCAAAAGGTGAAAAGAAAAATTAATTAGTGAAAATTAAATAGAAAAAAAATTCTGAAATAAAAAAGGAATTCCGAAATGATGTTTACAATGGTACCGCAAAAAATAAACTTCTGATTCAACAAACGGTACAAGCAACATGCTGAACCTCAATCCAAGACTTTTTTTTTTATTTAACATAATCAGGATGAACTCCTGTCATATACACTTAAATACATAAAACAATCTAAAATTCTATATTTATAAGATCTAATCTTTTATTACCTATCCTAGTTACCCCATAATCATATTTCCATAATTCATTAATATCTACCTTATCCCATATACCAACAATATTGACTCGTTACCTTTTTAATAAATTCCTTTTTGTGCTCTTCTCTATTAGTTACCTTCATATTTATTTTCAATTTCATTTATGTTATTATTCATTTTTTTCATGTCTTTACTATTCATACCATGTTTAATTTTCCATCATTTAAACTTGTTATTGTAGTTTACATTGTACGATCAATAAACTTTTACGATAGTGCCGTTCTTAGCAATTAAGTATTTCCAATATTTCCAATTATCGAATGTTATAATTATCATATTTGATTAATAAGCCATAATTCAAATTTGACAACACTTCTAGGTGAAATTTAACGTTTCGCACGTAGTGGCAATAATTACACAACCGCTAAAATTAATTGACACGTTGCGAAAATTGTATCAAATATGCAAAAAAAAAACTCGCAGAAAGTACATCTGTTAATTTTTTTAAAAAAAGGTTACATTGTACGCGCAACAGATTATATTTTTCTTGCATGTATTGTAAACCAAAAAATTGCAAAAACCAATTGAAAGTTATACCACATATGTAAATAATCTAGGAAACAGAATATCTTCATCCATTTATTATTGTAATAAAAATAGTTTACATTGTACGATCAACAAAGTTTTATGATAATGCATTTCCGATTATCAAACTTTATAATTACCGTATTTGATTGATTAGCCATAATAAAATTCAAGAATTCGAAAGCATTTATAGACATAATTGGAAATAAATACATAAACACTAAAATAGTAAGAACTAATTGACATGTTGTGAGAATTATATCATATATATGCAAAAAAAAAACTCATAAATGGAATAAGCTAAAAAAAGCGTACGTCTGTTATTTTTAAAAAAAAGGTTACATTGTACGCACAACAGATTATATTTTTCTTGTATGTATTGTAAACCAAAAATTGCAAAAACCAATTGAAAGTTATACCATATATGCAAATAATCTAGGAAATAGAATATCATCATCCATTCCATTATTGTGATAAAAATAGTTTATCAACAAAATTTTAACGATAATGCCGTTCTTAGCAATTAAGCATTTCCGATTATCAAACTTTATAATTACCGTATTTGATTGATTATCCATAATAAAATTCAAGAATTTCGACAGCATTTATAGACATAATTGGAAATGAATACATAAATACTAAAATAGTAAGAATTAATTGACAAGTTGTGAGAATTATATCATATATATGCAAAAAAAAACTCATAAATGGAATAAGCTAAAAAAAAAAATGTACGTTTGTTATTGTAAAAAAAAGGTCACATTGTACGCGCTAAAGATTATATTTTTCTTTGCATGTATTGTAAACCAAAAAATTGCGAAAACCAATTGAAAGTTATACCACATATGCAAATAATCTAGGAAACAGAATATCATCATCCATTCATTATTGTGATAAAAATAGTTTACATTGTACGATCATCAAATTTTGCGATAATGCTAAAGTATTTCCAATTATTATTCTTTATAATTGCCATATTTGATTAATTAGCCATAATACAAAATTTGACAACACTTCTAGGTGAAATTTAACGTTTCGCACGTAGTGGCAATAATTACACAACCGCTAAAATAGCAAGAATTAATTGACACGTTGCGAAAATTGTATCATATATGCAAAAAAAAACTCATGGAAAAGGAATAAGATAAAAAAAGCGTACGTCTGTTAATTTTTTTTAAAAAAGGTTACATTGTACGCGCGACAGATTATATTTTTCTTGCATGTATTGTAAACCAAAAAATTGCAAAAACCAATTGAAAGTTATACCACATATGTAAATAATCTAGGAAACAGAATATCTTCATCCATTTATTATTGTAATAAAAATAGTTTACATTGTACGATCAACAAAATTTTATGATAATGCCTTTCTTAGCAATTAAGCATTTCCGATTATCAAACTTTATAATTACCGTATTTGATTGATTATCCATAATAAAATTCAAGAATTTCGACAGCATTTATAGACATAATTGGAAATGAATACATAAATACTAAAATAGTAAGAATTAATTGACAAGTTGTGAGAATTATATCATATATATGCAAAAAAAAACTCATAAATGGAATAAGCTAAAAAAAAAAATGTACGTTTGTTATTGTAAAAAAAAGGTCACATTGTACGCGCTAAAGATTATATTTTTCTTTGCATGTATTGTAAACCAAAAAATTGCGAAAACCAATTGAAAGTTATACCACATATGCAAATAATCTAGGAAACAGAATATCATCATCCATTCATTATTGTGATAAAAATAGTTTACATTGTACGATCATCAAATTTTGCGATAATGCTAAAGTATTTCCAATTATTATTCTTTATAATTGCCATATTTGATTAATTAGCCATAATACAAAATTTGACAACACTTCTAGGTGAAATTTAACGTTTCGCACGTAGTGGCAATAATTACACAACCGCTAAAATAGCAAGAATTAATTGACACGTTGCGAAAATTGTATCATATATGCAAAAAAAAACTCATGGAAAAGGAATAAGATAAAAAAAGCGTACGTCTGTTAATTTTTTTAAAAAAAGGTTACATTGTACGCGCGACAGATTCTATTTTCTTGCATGTATTGTAAACCAAAAAATTGCGAAAATCAATTGAAAGTTATACCACATATGCATATAATCATCCATTCATCATTATTGTAATAAAAATAGTTTACATTGTACGATCAATAAACTTTTACGATAATGCCGTTCTTAGCAATTAAGTATTTCCAATATTTCCAATCATCGATATAATTATCAATCATATTTGATTATTTAGCCATAATTCAAGAATTTCAGCAGCGCTTATAGTTACTATAAATAATAATTGAAATAAATACATAAACACTAAAATGGTAAGAATTAATTGACATGTTACGAGAGTTGTGCTAAAAAAAAAACTCATGGAAAGGGAATAAACTAAAAAAATGTGCGCTTGTTATTGTAAAAAAAAAAAGGTTACATTGTACGCGAGACAGATTCTATTTTTCTTGCATGTATTGTAAACCAAAAATTGCGAAAACCAATTGATATGCTGTAAAGTTATGCTAGAAATTCCATTTATCATTGTAATAAAAATAGTTCAATGACTAATTACCGTATTTGATTGATTAGGATTACTTTTGTCTCTTTTTGTAAAAAAAAAAAATTCAATAATATAGTAATAATATAGATCATTCATTATTTTACTACATACAGATGATGGGGTTGTTCCAATATTTTGGATACAATTGATCATGAGGTATGATATCTTGTGTCTTGTACGTAACATTATGTAACTAAAGGAATAATTCAATTGTTTAAGTATTTGTTCTAAATCTGATATCTTTTGATTCCTTAGTAGTTCTTGTTTCACCTAATTTATGATGTATTTTTTGATTTACTAATTTAGGCATTTCAAAAGAATAATTTCATATTCTTTTTGAATATCTTTAATTTCTTATTGAAATTCACTAAAAAGTGAGAATAAAGGTTCACTAATTTACTATTAATGATTTTTTTACTTCCTTTTTCTATTGATGATTTCAAACCCCTATTTTTATATTCTTATCGACCAGTTATGTATAGTATAACGCCCATGTGATAACATACATAGGTGATAAATAACATGCATATCTTCGACTTCCTGGGAATTTTTAATAACGTCAGTAGTAACCTTTACCAAACTATGGTTCGAAAATCACAATTATTTCAGCAGAGGAAGCACAAGTTGATGGTATAAGTTATTAAGGAGTAAAAAGAATGAAGGAGAGAAATGGAAAGTATAGTTCAGATTTCAAATACATCACATGTATCATATGAAATTTAACCATAACACTACATTTGATATTTCCTTTTCGTCTTACCTTATTCTTACTAACTGGTTCTTTTTTAAAAATAATTAAAAAAATGGTAATTGTATTCCTTCAAAAACTTTTTTTTTTATTTGGGGCTAAAATTCCGAAGTAGGGTTTAACATCGGTAACAATCAAAGTTTGTGCAATATTTAAATAAGTTGTACAATTATTTGGGATAGTAAATTAAATAGGAGGGACGATTATTTGCATATATTAATAAATAGTATTTTAAAATTACCAAGTTTGTATAGTTATTTACATATGCAGAACTGTACAGAACCGGTATAAAGTGACCTTTTGTGTAAGCATGAACAATCCGTACAATAATAAGGCAACCGTCCGTTATCTTTATTATTATTATTATTATTTCTTTTTTTTTTTTTTTTTTAAAACCAAATAATAAAAATTCTCAATGATTTCAAAGGAACAATTATAAAAAAAAAAAAAATTATAATTCATATTTATTTAGGCTAAAAATTACTCTAAATATATATATATATATATAAACCAAAAGAATATTTCTTTTAACTTCTTTTAAAGAAATATAATAATTTTCATGAAATATTTCCGACGGAGTTATTATTTGAGGAATTTGACTTGAATTGCATAATGTAGGCAGTACATTTAGACTAAAATTGATGATTTGCTAAACCAACTTTATTTTATGATACTTTTAAGGCAATTAATTATCAATAGTAAATAGTGATTTTAAAGTAGTAATGACGACTGTTTTCCTACTAGAGTGAGTATAAATAAAAAAGTTATTTTGACCTGCATTACACATATTTAAATACTTAAGGATTTACCTTTTTTTTTTTATAAAATAAATTTTTTTTTTTTTATTATTATTATTATTTTTTCGGTTTTTTTTCCCTTTTCAACTCTCTCTCAAAACCAATAAAAAAAGTAAAGAATGGATACATCAACAAATCAAACGACAAAACCAAGTACTAATTTTAAGATAGTTATAATTTTCGGTTTGGTAATGATAATAATAAATGGAATATGTGCTTCGTATATGTTAAGTAGAACATTAAGTAGATGGTTCATCACAAAGAAAAGTCTTCCCATGGCATTTAGAGTTCCATTCTACATCGCATTTTCAGGTAATTGATAAAAAAAAAAATTGTTTTTTTTCTTTTTCTTTTTCTTTTTTTTCTTTTTTAACGTTCGTTATTTCTTTTTTTTTTAGATTTTATAATCTTTTCAATAAATTTCCCCAATATGGTGAGTATTTTTACTGCGCCACGAAAAATTTATATTCCCTTGTAATTCATATAATTTTATTTTTTTTAGTTGTATCCAAATATATATGGAGTTCCATGGTCAAGTTCAGTTTGTAAAGTAATAGGAGGAGTAACATCATTTGCTATAGCAATAAATATGACATTAGTAGGATTACTGGCTTTTTTAACATATTTACGAATATGTCGTAAAATGTATATTAATTTAGGAAGATATGATTATAAAGGAGTTTTATTCGTATTAATAACGAGTTCAACATATTCATTAATTAGTATACCATCATATGATTCAGGAAAATATTGGTGTTTTACTAATAGTAATGCAATACGTATTTTACCTATCCTTACTTTAACATTAAATTTTACAGTATTAATTATAACAATATTTTCATATGCTTCTATTCTCATAGAAATCAATTCGATTCGATTCCTAAATGAACATAGTAGGGAAAGAGAAAGGGAAAGGAATGAAAGGAGTAGTAATGAAAATAGTAATGAAAATAGTATTAGTGAAAATAGTATTAGTAAAGAGGGTAAAAATAATAATGATGATAATAACAATAATAATAATAATAATAATAATAATAGTTTTATGAGTAGAACTCGTAGTATGTTGAGTAGAAGTAATAGTAATAATAATAATAATAATAATCAATATAATAATAATGGTAATGAGAACAATACTACCAAAAAGAATACTAAAAAGATTGAACCGATAGTTGTTAGAAAAATTATTGGTTACGTTTTAATATTTATAATTCAATGGACACCTCCAATGATTTATGTTCTCGGTCAAATTATTGATTATGATCCATTATGGGTTTATCTTATAACAGGTAAAAAATTTTTTTTAACCCATTTTTTTTAAATTTTATCATTACCATTTTTTACTTAAATTAATATTTTCTACTTTTTATTTATTTATTTTTAAGACGCTACGGTAAATATGGGTGGAATAGGAAATATGATTCAATTCATAATAAATGAAGGATGGAGAGATCGTTATGATCATACATGTTCAAAAGGGACTTCAACAACAAGTTCATCATATGTTGGAATAGAAACAACAAGCGCTCCAACTCCTTCAATTAATTTATTACCTCGCGTTGATATATCGGATGAATCTAAATTTGAAATTAAGATTAAGATTGACACATCCACTAGTATCGACCTTGAAAATTATTATTTCGAAAATAATGAAAAATTACGACCTTATTCTACTTCCTCTACTTCTACAAAAGTTAGTAATGAAGATTCTAATACTATTGTTGACATCAATTCAGAAGGAAATCTTAAAAATACATCATGTTGAACAATATAAACACGTTTAATAATTAATATGTTATCATGTTATATATGAGCGCATTATTTACCGCGTCCGCGGTGTATATAAACGTTTAAATCTATTTTTTATAAAAAAAATAATTATAAATTTTGTATATTATTATAAATCATAAAAAAGAAAAATTTCTAGTACGCATATAGATGGCACAGAATATCACGTCATTTTACTGGTGTGAATATAAGAATATATTTAAGAATCATTTTAATCCCGACAATAACTTTTTTTTTTTTTTAGTGTCATAAACAAAGTTTCATAGTTTGTCATAGTTTGATACATATTATTGGTTTTTTTCGATTCTTTGTACAATATAAACATCTAAGCCACATAAAGAAATATAATATCGGATCATTCACTCCGTAGATAATCGATTGTTTGCTAATTTTGGGATGATCAATTTTCAATTGGTTTTAATCTTTTGAAAAAAAGAATATTGGAAATAATTTTTTTGGGGGAAAGTTTTAATTTTTGATTCGAAAAAAAAAACATAATTTAATTGATTTACTCTTAAAATTATTATAATGAATTAATTTTTTGACAAAAAAGAAAAAATAATAATAATATTTACATTACATAGTCATTAATTTAATGAATAAGTATGAATAAAAAAAACATTTACTATTTCAGAAAGAATAAATTTATTTAATTGGTTCAAAAGTTCAAAACTTCAAAAGATCAATATAATTAATGAATATTAATCAAATATTCAATCAATCATCAAATATTTCAATCGATTATAAAATTGTAAATTGTAAAACATTTTTTTAACAGCAGAAACCTAAATATGACGAATAGGGACGCATCACTTCTTTAAATTGATAGACTCTTATACCATTTTTGTTATGATTTAACCTATAAATAGTAAAAATTTACCACTCTATTCTAATAAAGAACATTCCTAAATTGGTTTTTTTTCTCTTTTTTTTTTTTTTTTCTTCTAAATGTAAAAGAAACATCTGAGAATTTATGCACGTATGAATAATATTTTTTTTTTCTAATTTAACTAATTTGATCTCTTCGAATGGGTCTTGCCGATTGGGCTGTGTAAAAAAGATTTAATGATATCATCGATTTATTCTCCCTAAAAAAGACTTTGATATTATTGATTTATTGATTTATTCTCCCCAAAAAAAGAGTTTTTTTTTATGCATTAATTTTTTTTTTCCAAGTTTTTAACAAATGAAGCGAATACATTCATTTCCAAAAAATATTAATCTATCGTCGATCTTACGTCACTATATCATGCTCATGCATAAATAACTAAAACTATGTAATAATTTTTTTTTCATATTAATAGTTAGTTAAATCATATGTTTTTACTTTTTTCGTAAAAATACTTGTAATGAACTTTAATATTGTACGTTAATTTTTTGCTGTTATCAGATAAATTCCGGAATTAATTAAATTATATCAAATAATAATAATAATATTTATGTCGGGTTTATCTATAATCAGTTATTAATCACCGAATATGGATTGTCCAAAATGTACATATATATATATATATATATATATTAAAAAATTTAAAAAAAAAACAAATAATTATACATTTTAGTTAATATAATGATGATGATTTCCATAATGTAAGCCGTATATATATACAACTATATACAACGTATCAAAATCGTATCAGGTAAATATACAAATCACAAAGACAGCCAAGAACTAGAAACGGTATTGGTCTCTATAATTAAGAAAACCATCATGAAACAATCTTTGTTTCAAAAGATTCAACGAATGATCATTTTTTATAGATAAACAATATTTTGATCTTTTACAACTTAAAAATGTTTTACATTTAATAATTACAAGAATAATTCCATAAAAAAATTATTGTTATCAAAACAAACTTCAAAAAGTAAGGTTATTTACACCAATCATATCTGATATTATGATAGTCTCGCTTTTAATTTGATTATATTCACGCGATTCATGTTGTCGATCAAACGAAGGATATTGTTTACTTTAATAATCTGTTTATGGATTAAATATTGTTATCAAGACTTGAATTTTTTTTTTACCTTTTAAGTATCGATTATGCGGATTATATGACGTGCAATATCTGATATACAGTTTATATTTATGCTATATAAATAACAGATAATCAATAATTTGTTTATTGATTAATTAATGATATATTTGTCATTATTTAATTGGTCTACAACTCTCAAGTGAATTCCAAGAAAAAATTTTACCGGATTTATTTATTTATTTTATGTCGAATTTTTCTGAATTTTCTTCAAATTTTTTACTTCAAATTACCGTTATACTTAAAGTTACCGTTAAGAGTACCGACCGTACCCTGGAAAGGGGGTATGCGCAACATGCGCTACATAGGGGGGGGGGGAACTGTAAATACAGAAGTACAAAATCGTTACGATCTATTTGTCACACCAATGCATAATACATAATATAGTGTTGTAGAACCTAAATGTCATTAACTGATCCATTTGCGAAATGATATTTACCAAACTTTTCGTGTGACATGATTTTATGCATTAATTAATATTAGATTCGTCATTGTCTTTCAATAATGTTCACAATGTTCACAATATAATATAATAGCCAATACATTCGTTCAATTTGATTTACTCTCATTTTGCCAAGCGATAACGTAAGCATAAAATATGTAGTTGTAAAGTAGGTCCCTGTACACCAGGCAGGGGGTTTTCAATAAGATCTAACACAAAACTTTGTATTTTTCTGCTGCAGAAAAAAAAAAAAATTACGCAAAAATTCTGTAATAAAAAAAAAAAAAATTTTTTTTTTTTTTTTTTTTTTTTTAAAAAAAAAAAAAAAATTACGCAAAAATTTTTAAAAAAAAAAAAAAAAAATTTTTTTTTTTTTTTTTGCTTTTATAAAAAAAAATATAAAATATGTTACAATTATCAATTACTTCAAAAAAAATTCAAATATCTTTTATCATTAAATTCTTTTTATTATTTATTTATTTATTATTATGCAAATATTTATTTAAATAGATATTAAAATTAATTAGATAAATAAATAGATGACCGCTGTATAAGAGATCTAGTCCCTACATGATGTATTATACTTACTGTACATTTCGGTTTTAAGCCATAACTCCGATTTGTATACTAATTTATCCTTTGATTGATTATAAAATCATTAAAGTGATTAAACTGTCAATTTTACACACAATCCATGTGCACAATCCATGTGATCTTAACACGTCTATATGTGATTTTAAAATATGCATAATTAAGTCTAAATAAATAAATAATCTCATATGACCGCTACTTATTTTCATTAGTTTCAGTCTTTTTCACTTTAACATTTCATAAAATGATTAATGTCAATTAAGTTTATTAAATTCAAATCAAATTTTTTTCATTTGCATTTTTCTTGATTTCACATTTAAAATTTCCTGCATAATTTATTATATTAAAATTAATTTCGATTACATTTTGTAAAATAAAGATTGATTTATAATTTCAATTTTTCAATTTTCAATTTCAATAATGGTAAGACATTATTTATTTATTTGATTATGGTAATATTTTATTATTATTATTATATTTTCTGCAAATTCTGTTGGTATTAAGCTTTAAACATGCATTCGTATAGTCCAATCACTTTATTCTTCATTGTAATTTTATCAAATTATTTATTTGGTTTACTTTTTAAATCGGGTCAGTTTAAAGTGTCCTATAAATATTTATGTAATAAAGCAATATAATGTTTAATAGACTGAAATTTGATTACTTAATTTGTTTCCAATTACAAGACATGAGTTTGGGTTACATTCAAAGTTTCACATGATTTTTTTGGCCGGAATTATGACTTTGGTCATGTGAAAAATAATGGAAAATTACGAGATACCATATACAAATTTATATTTAAATTTTTAATTAAAATATGTTAATTCTATCACATTGACAATTACGCTAATTTTAAGTTTTAATTTCTTTATTAGTTTCTCAATCACATAAACGTTTAGAAATTTAGATAATTTGAAACTTAAATTACTTAAATAACTTAAATATAATCATAATTATTAATTTTATGAATAATAAGCTTCTTTTAAATTTTGTAATAAAAATTAACCAAATGCGAAAAATATCTATGTACCGAAAAATATTTAAATAACTATACGCATGATCACGCGAATGATGGGATATAATCTTCATAATCTTGATACCTTATGTATCTAAAAGGTACTCACATTTATAATTGGTTGGTCTCATGATTTTTTTTTTTTTTTACCCTACAAAAATGCCGAGCTTAAAATCTTTAAAAATTATCTTCAATCAGGTGGAGAACTATAAATGAAATGGGTGCTTTGTCAGGAGTTTATAACGAAAAAGGTTGTCATTAACCTAACGTACCTAAGACCATTGTTTTCGGTCATGAGGAAAACGACCTCAATTTTTTTTTTCCTTCATATCCTTAACAGAATCCAAGATTAGTCGATTTCCGTCCTTCTTACTATAACTTTTGCTAATTTATCTTGTAGTACCCGAGTGAGCTAGGTTGATTTCAATCTAACGATTACTATCAACATTGCGGGATTCAGAGTAATCCTGATACAAAATGGCATTAATACAACTTAGGCAATTCTCTCCTTTTCGATTATATCAAGCTTGCAAAAATCGATAAATTTATATATATATATATTTTTATTTTGTCTGCTTGTATAAATGACTCGTATGTTTTATGTCATTTTCCCTTATTTTTCATATCCATAGTTGACATAAGAACAGATATTCATATTACCCGTATAGCACTGACTAAGGGACCCCCCATTTTAGTGTACCCTCCTTTTAATTCTGATAAATTTATGCTAGTAATTCTGGCCGATTCTTCCATGTTCTATACAAAGTACCTCGGACACGATTCAATTTTTAAATAGGATAAATTGATTTATACCGGGTATCTTAATGCTATACGGTAATCTAGAGAATTCGCCTTGGTCAGTAAACTAATATAGAAAGGCTTATAATCCTTATGTATATTAAAAACAAACAACTATGTTTTGGATGAACTAATAAAAATACCGATGGATAACTGTTTGATCTTTAGATTATCTGTACATTCCCTTTTCTATTTCACTACTTATTATTTAAGAAAATAACATTTATATATTGCTGTGGATCCCTCCCAGAAAAACTATTAAAAAAAAACATGTGCATACCAGCCGATAAAATATTAATTCCATATTATATACTATCTCGCTGTTGTTTCCTAGACCATAAATAAATGAGGCTAATTATGAGTTTTTTTCTAAATAGATTTTAGTCGATTACTACAGATTTTGTATTATTTGTATTTATAAAACAAACGTCATCTTTGAGTTTATATTATACGATTGATGAGCATGTCTCAGCATGATTCTACGTATAAACTAAATAAATATTTCTCCTCTAAATAATTCGACCCTATAGGATCATACTATTTTGTTTGACCGATATTTTCATCAATAGTTAATCACCGTACAATATTGAATGTCAATAGTTAATACAACACCGTATAATATATCTGTATTATTTGTTCAGGTAAATTATTGAAATTTAATAGTTTACTATTTATATAAATAGCTTATAGAAGTGTAGTATATATAAGTTCAGTTACTTTAGTATTTGATTGATGAATTATTAAAAGATGGTAGGTTCTAATTCATTAATTTGTTTAAATTTCACTAACTTTGCCATACCATTGATGAAATATTTCTCTCAAAATATTCAGCAGTTGATGGATACATTTAGTTTGGATGTTTTATTAACGTCCGGTACAACCCACAAAAATTTTTTAAATCTGTGAAAATTTTAAATCAGAATTTTTTTTTGGACATGACGCAGCAAATTTCTAGCAAATTTTATAAACTTTGGAAATTTATTAAAGACATTACATTTTTCAATAATCCAATAATCCTTTATTCCAGTAATCATTTACATTTTTTTTTTAATACCAATCTCTTTTTTTATTATTCTAAATAGTATATATACGAACTTTCTGGCTCTTTTAAAGAAATACGTATTAACGTAACTAATATATCTGGTCAAATGCTCCTCCTGAAAATTTCCGAAAAGCTTTTTGTGCGCATGAAATAATTTATCATGTGATTTTTAAGTCCATTGATAATCCACAAAATTTATCGCCAAGTAATGACTGGTCTGCTTATTCCTGTTTCGCGATATTGAAATAATTGTTTGGTTTATTAACTATAAAAAAAAAAAATTATTTGGTTAAGAATGAGTATGTGCGCTTGTTATTCTTTTCAGAATATTTTTTCATAGTTTCTTTCCTTCTAGATATGAAAGTTAATAAGGTATTATTTTATATTTTTTTTTGTATTTTTTTTTTTTTAACCTTTCTTTCGGTTATAGCCCTTCCTTCGTGGAAGTGCAACGACCCTCCTTTAGTAGGACTGTAGGAGTGCAATTTTTATAGATTCTTCTATAGTAGATATGCTTTTAATTGAAAAAAACAATTGGAATATTTCAAGATAAACATGTAACTCAATTCTTTTTTTTTAGAAGTACCTATTAACTTACCTCGCGGTAAACCTAAATAAAGATCAGTACAGTTTGAAAGTGAACTTTATGAAATAAATAATATGACTATTGACAAAGGATTATGGCCAATTTCATCAACTAACTTCGTATTTCCAACTGTGCCTTTTATTTTATTGATAAAGCTGTGTTTCCAGCTAAACAGGCACTAGTTAATGGGATTGGAACTCTTACCGCCCCGGATAACAGCGCAGATTGAGACTGGGCCAGACCAATCGTTATAGTTTCCAAATGTCAGATGAGTTCACGTCATAAAAACAATGGATCAGAAAGTGTGTGTATTAAGTGTAAGTATTTTGTTTATTTATTTGTAATTTTAATGATGATTGTTTTTTTTTCTACATGACCATTTCTAATCTATTTTGCAAAAATTTTTTAATCTTGTTATTAGGCCATTATTACCCTAATCTATTTTACTTCAATCCTACATTTCATCATAAATTAAAAACAAACTTTTTTTGATTTTAATGTTAGTAATGGTTCAAATTGACCTATCAAATTTATTGAGTCATAATACCAATCATCATGTTTAATATAGAAGAACAATTAAGTATATTATAATGTACAATTTAAAATGAAAATATTATATTTTTTAGAGTTCTAATTTGTCATGCAGGACAATGAAAACTCCATTACTTGTTCTGTATTGACAAAATTACTTAACAACAACTTAACCAAGAAAAATTTTCTATGCTATTTTTAAAAAGAAGTAAGTGACATATTAATTATTTATATGATTATATATTTGCCTGATACAAAGAATTTACTAATAATGTATTAGGTATATTAGGATTAGAGAATATTAAAAGCAATTAAAATTAGTGCTTCTTTCACAAATTTTTTCAAATGGCAGCAGTACTAGTACCTTTCCAATAATAGCAACCAGCACAATTTCAATAGATAGTAAATGCTGCCATACAATTAATTAGAAAAAGATGAAATTTAAATTGGCAGTTGAACGATTGGCACCTAGTTGGGTTAGGGTTAGAGTTAAAAGATTATAGTTAGAATTAGAGCTAGGATTAGAGTTAGGATTGAGAATTAAGTCAGAATTTAATATTCATGACAGATTCAGATATGGATGAATGAAGAAAAATATCAGAAGAAGGCAATGGAAGAAGTGTGCAGATGAAACTAAAGAATTCTCTATAGACGAGGGAAATGATGATAAGATTCTGGTTAATTTTGTGTAATTTAACTCCATTTGGTCCTAGTATTAATAGACCAAGTGCAATAAATATACTTTAAACATTTTTGGGCATCAGGAATTATAACATATTTTTTTGTTAATTCCTTTCCAACATTAGTGTTACTACAGAAGACCTATAATTGACAAGTTGATAATATTGATTGCATCTAATTATTTCTAATGAAATTGGAGAAATTAAAAAGAATATCATAAATGCATGGAAGGGATTTTGGCTATTACTAATATGATTGGCTATCCTTAACTGTGCAGTGATGGAATATTTTTCTGATATAAAAAGGAATTATCACTCTTAATATTAATTCTGATTCATAAGTAATATCAGAAAATAAAGATATTGGATTATAAAAGCATATTTTAACAAATATGATATTAAAATAAAAATGGTGATGATGATGAAAAGGATCCATCAAGACAAGTTGAAACAAATAAACAAGTTACATGAAAATCCTTTAATCATATTTACTAAAATTTAAGAATCAAGTATGTCTTGCAAGGTAAATATCATTGCTAATATTACAGTTATCTCTTTCTAAATATTGTCATAGTATTTCAAAGTTAATTTTAAAATACTTTAAAAAACATTTTATATAGAAAATAATCAAGACCAGAAACAATATAAAAACAATGAATTAAAATAAGATATAAATTATGGTTTAAAAATTACAATTATATCATACAACTAATATTATTTATATAAATGAATTATTAGAGTTTTGGAATGGAATTGAAAATTCCATTTAGCATTAATATAATATACAGTGGCTTCCAAAAAAAATGCACCAAAATTTTTTAAATCTTAAATTATATATTTTTTGATCATATGATATTATACGAACTTAATATTTACATTATATATAGTATAATATTAGATCTTCATAATACATTAATTTTAATGGAACTTAATAATATAAGGCAGATCATTTTAATCACATGATTTATTGTTAAGCGCACTTTTGATATTTTTAATAAATTACATGTTTTATAAAAATTTTTAATATTTTTTATTATAAATTATATGATGAATTAAATATTAAATGGTCTAAAATTATTAAAAAAAACATTATTTTGATAGTTTATTAATTAATTTATATAGTTAATATAATTAATTAGTTAACATATTAATTTATATGAAATTTTAAAATTAGTAGTGATATAATTATAAAACATCTTAAAGAAAAGTAATTTTTTTATTACATTATTAAACTTTATTGATAAAAGAATTATAATAGTTTTCTTTTTTGTCATAATCAGATCAGTAGGTCAGAAGTGATTAACTGTCAAAAATTGTAATGATCTTTATTTTACATAAATTTTTTATATTTCATTAATAACTCCGCATCCAGTGGTCACAGAAGGATGAAACACAGATTATTAGAATCGTCTTATTGAGACGAATTCAATGGTACTAGTTTTGTACTTCTATGTATGATAAATATTGAGTTATTTACAAAAATATAACAGATCAGCATTTTTTTACATTTACTGTATTGCACAGTCATTTTGACGTCTAACTCCGCATCCAGTAGTTACAGAAGGATGAACTACAGCTCATTGGAATCATCTTATAGAGACGAATCCAATGGTAGTAGATACATATTTCTAGATGTGATAAATGAGGAACAAGACTGCAATATAATTAAATTAGTGTTTTTGTTTTTGATTACTTTCCATTAATACACATGTGCTATTTCCATCTCCTCCAACATAAGAGATTGACTTCCAATATTGCTGATACCGCTTGCGTAGAAACAGAAAATGAAACATATTAAAAAATTCATAATACATTTTTATTATTTTCTTTGTGTCATAGAATAAACCTAATTTAATTCGTAGGCCTTGCCTAGATTGTGTGATCATTGTAATGTTGGCTAACCGTTCATAATTCTGGCCAAGCCATGGAAGTGAAATACCTATTGGCTCTGTCCAGTTACACTATATTCTTATACTATATGTTATATGTAGTTAGACAATATATTTGTAAAACACATGAAATAAAGCAACTGTGATCCCTGGGTCATAATCTCATAGTTGGGCAATTTTTTGTATTTTAAACATCCTTGTAAAAAATGAATGGTGAATTAATCTCATTAGATGATTGCTAAAAAAATGGAGTTGAACTGTACAAGAATTTGAAGATAATATTGGTGGTCATCATTTTTTTGAAGGATGTTTATCATCGATGAGAATGTAGCTAAATCAGATTATTGTTATTCCATAACTTAGGAATTAACTAAAAAAGAATAACTTTTTTACATTTATTGTAAACTGGTATTATGTATAATATGTAAGTATGTGATCCACCAAGTCATTTTTTACATTGAATAAAGTATGTATTTGGTCTGTACAAGAAAAGCTTTCAGAGAAAGGAGTGTATGAAGTTTTAATTATTGATGGAGGAGAAAAATCAAAAATTTCAGACTCAGTAGTAAGTTGAATTAACAACAAAGATCAATGTTTTGTATTGCTATGCGAAAAAATACAATTGCAATATTTTATTGAAATACTTTTATTGCTCTGAATATTAGATTTTATTGAATCAACATCAGAACTTGTAGGTCTTTTTATCTGACTATGTATCTATCTTTCATGGAATTTACAATAGTCCAAAATTTTAATCTTGAAAAAGTTCTCTTACGTAATAATTTTTTGTATCTATTTGGAAAAATATATGGTGGAAATATCAGTTAATTTATTTCAGATTATAGAAGCATGTGGATATTAGATCAGGTAGTATGAATAACAGAAAGGAACTTTCATTTTATGGCGTTACTCCAATAATATTTTATTAGTTAGATGCATTAATATTATCTCTTTAATATATATCTCATTAATAAAGAAAGTATTTGCTATGTTTAAGCATCTTCAAAAAGCGTCTTCTTATTGGTTTGGATATTATTGAAAAGCTCTTTACCAAGCCGAGTTTTACCTACATGCAATATTTTAGAGATAGATAAAAAACATGCATAAATTATTTGGAACATCCAAAAAAAAAATATCCATACCTATTCCAGGTGCTTCTCCACAAATCACATTATATTATTGTCCAGAGCGAATGCGAAGGACTATATATGATTCTGCAAAGTAAATCAAATAGTGTCACGTGATGGTTTCTGGTTGTCCGCACGCATCACGTCTCTAAATTTTGTGCTACATTAATAATGACAAAACAATAACACCGATCTAAAATTAGAATTTAGAAT
>JADRCO010000736.1:0-27292 GCA_021464525.1 Rhizophagus sp. LPA8_4_AMF
TTTTTTTTTTTTTTTTTTTTTTTTTTTTTTTTTTTTTTTTTTTTTTGTCATAATGTAAATAATTTCAGCATGACAAAAATAGATTATTAATAGCATTAAAAGAAAATATGACATTCAAAAACAATTATTTCCTTCTGTTTCTATCAAAATTATTATTTTTGATTAATTGCCTCCTTTTTTCTTTATGATGTCGTCTTGAATGCTCATTGCTACGAAGTTGTTCATCTTTATCTAGTATTTCCCATAACCAATTAGGGTACTCTTCATCGGGTAAGGCTATAGGGTCCGCACCATCTTTATAAAAATTTAATCCTTTGAGGATTGTTCCTGCAGGTACTGAAGATGGGGTCCGTTGAATTTGCTGTTGAGATTTCAAATTTGATACTTTTTAATATAAAAACTAGTCAGTAATGTAAGATTTTTACAAAAAAACTATCGAGTTTAAAAAATAAAAAAAAAATAAAAAAAAAATTACCTGTAGAATAATTGGGTGTGTATGAAAGTAAAAAGGGACAAAACTTTTTATTATTTGCTTTATAAAAACAAGAAACTCTCAATTTACTTAGAAACTTTATCATTTTTAAAAATTTGGTGCACGCGCCAGTCCGAATAGAAATAATATACGTGTGACTTATCATGTGATATTGTCATTATAATGATATATATTAATGCTATCAAAAGTATCAAACGTGTATTAACGTATTTAACATCTTTGAGCAATGATGTCTCAACAAACTTTGGAACACCCGGAAGCTTTGGTTTTGAATAATATGACTGTTTATCCAAATCCAACAAATCCCGATCTGAACAACACGCGCCTTTGGCTTCGCAATGCACTTGCAAATGTTCCGGTATTTTTCACCTTTTAATAATTCAGTTTACTTTCTTCCCGTTTTTTTTTTTTCTTGCTTTAACGATTTGAACTTTCAGTATTTGCATCAAGATCGAGTATTTCGGGACGTTGATGCTACACTGGCAGTTTTTAAAGCATTGATTCCAAAAACTGATATCTACGGTAAGTAATTAAATCGTTTACTCGATTCTTTATATAACTTGAAGTTTTAAGGAGTTACGAGTTTATGTTGTGAATATAAATTCCATTGTAAGTTACTACTTTTCGAAGGGATTCGGGATTACAACAGAAATATACAAAAGAATTAGAATTATTCTTCTGATTAGAATATTATAAGATCAAATTGAGATATATATGGGACCGAAGTCGTTTAATATAATTCTCACAATAGATATGTGATCTCAATTTCTTCAAGCCCACGACGATGGCACGGTTGAAGTTTTATTATGTCTTTACGGAACCATTCCAATCACGTTTAGATCGACACCATATAATATTCCCGTAGCCTTTTGGATTCCAACGGACTATCCTATGGTACCTCCGATTGCATTCGTGGTTCCAACATCTAATATGTTAGTGAAAAAATCTCAACATGTTGATGTTAGCGGTCGTTGTTCTCACCCTTACCTAGAACATTGGAATCCGCCACCACATAATGAGGTCTGTTTTAAACTGCGTATATTTCATCAAAGTTTATCATTAATTAAGAAGGCGTGAGATGCACAACAGATCTATTTCTGTGATAAATTCCTTTGGATTATGTTATCTGACTGACAAATTTTTCTAAATTTTAATTTTACTGATATACTTTTTTTCTTTTCTTTATTTGATTTATGAAAATATAAATTTTATAGGAATCCAATCTTGTTTCACTTTGTTCGCTTTTACAAAATATATTTGGTCAAAATCCACCTGTATATACTAGACCTACATCACAGCCATCACCACCTGCACCTCCGCCACCTCCTCCATTGCTACAGCAACCTGTAAACGGAATACAACAACATTCACCTGTTCTTCGGGCATATTCTCCAACACCGCCTCCTTTACCACCTCCACCGCCATATCAACCTTCTTCAAACATGAATGTAAATAGACCGAGAAGTCATAGTTCCACTATTTCTCCCGTTCTACCAGCTTCACGTTATGCAACAACGGTATTGGCAATTTTAATTTATTTAATCACTTTGTTAGTTTGTTTTTTTTTCATTTTTTACTAAAATTAAGAAATGGGAAAAAAATTTATTACGAATAAAATGAAGTCACCGTTACCGACTAGAAGTTCTTCTTTACATCCACAAATTTCCAATGAATCTCAACTTTCTGTACCAAGTATACTTGATACACCACCACTTCCTATCATTACTCCATCACCAGCTCCTTTACCAACAACTCAAAATCCAGAATTGGTAAAATTACAATCAATGGTTTACGATAAAGTAAAACATAAATGTGAGGAATATGTTCAAAAATCGTCACCGGAGTTGAATAGGAATATGTCAATTGGTGAACATTTGAATCAAGATCAAGAACGTATTATTGAGGAAAGGAAACAATTGATTGAAAAGGATGCTAGAATAAAAGAGAAGACAGAAATTTTAAGGGGAAAAATTGCAGAAATTGATAAATTAATAGAACAAGCTAAGAATATGCCTGAGGTGTCAGTTGATGATATTCTATGTGGAACCACTATAGTTTATAATCAGTTAAGTGTATTTTTATATTATTATTTATGAACAAATTAAAATCGTCATATTTATCGATAAAATTTTGTTGTTTATTTATAGATTATTTGATTTAATAGCGGAAGACAATGCAATAGAAGATGCAACTTATTATTTAGGGAAAGCATTAAGCAGTGAGAAAATAGATTTGAATTCATACATGAAGGTAAATTTATATTTTATATTCTAAAAGTAAATTTTTTTTTAAGAATATATTTATTCATATGTAATTATTATAAAGAATATTCGAACTCTTGCACGTGAACAATTTATGCGTAGAGCGTTGATTCAAAAGGTTCGTAGACAAGCTGGATTGGATAAAATTAATAAGCCATGATTTATAAGAACGAATGATAGGTTAGTGAACTCAAAAAATTCTAGATTCACAGAATAATGGGTCTTTTATTTTATTCAATAATATTAATCTGATATATTTGGTTTAGAAGACTTGGATGATTAATTATTTGAATTTTATAAATAGCATTTTATTAGGTTGTAATCTAATATATATATGTATGTATTAATTTCATTACAAAAATCATAACATTAAATTTAAGTTATTAAATTAGATCAATCGTGACTGTATTTTATTTAAAAATTTGTTTAATTATTTACATATCCGAAATGATTAAAAATATTCAAAATATTCGAAACTTATTTGACCGATTTTATCATGTAAATATATATAAAATCAAAATCAATTACAACAATTATATATGCTTCATATTCTATAAGATGATTAAAAAATAGATTTTTTATTCTTATCATCATTATTGATCTCAAGAATAAATAAAGTAAATGAAAAAAGTTATTCTAAAGTTTTTAAAGTATAAATAGCTACAAGACATTCCTCTTCTACAATTTCGAAAATTTGGAATGCTGAGATTTGTTAAATGTAGTGTCTATTCGGTGCCAGGTAACTCCACTACAACCGGTGCATATTCTCCTTCTTCCTTCTCTTCTTCCTCTCGAGCTATTTCTTCGTCAACAATTTCCCAATTAAATCTTTGATTAAGAAAATCTCTAAATTTTTCAAATCGACGTCTTAAAGCATGTAACTTTTCTAAATTTTGTTGCGATATTGCATCTATTGACAATACTTCCAAAATATTTCGACGGAAATTCTAAATTAAAAAAATAATATATTATATATATATATGGATTATCCCAGTTTATTACTTATATTACCTTTAATGCATGAGTTAAATAATTATTTTCAGTCACTATATTATGAAAAAAATCTCGTGGACATTCTTCAAGTTGGTATTTTAATACATCTATAAAAAAATTAATGAATAAATTAATGAACAAATTACGACGCATACATCTTAAAAATATATTATACGTGTACCAAGAAAATCAGTAAATATTGTATCCACATATTTTTCTATCGCTTCTTGACATGAACAAATCAACTGGACTATATTTTTCCATTGCATAAATCCTGCATAATTCTCTGCAATTAAGAAGCATGTAAAAGCTAATTGCAATTCTCCTAATAATTCCTTATGATCTAAATTTAATAAATTTTTTTTAAAAAATATGCGTTTCACTCAAAAGAAAAAATATATATATATATAGACACACATATATACATACCATTATTGTAAACATTTTTAAATAAATCGGTTAAAAGCCAACTTTTATCTTGGCTATATTTTGTGACTTCTTGGCCTGTAGCACCAGGCCTCCAACTTTTTTTGAAGTCAAATTTTGTAAATAAAATCATATCATTTTCTTCATGTTTCAAATCATTTAATTTAAGTAACTCTTCTTCATCAACAGTAGATGATGAGACATTAGTTACTTTCCCTTCACGAGGTAATATAATAGAAATAAGACGAGGAGTTATAAAATTCGTTAAATGAACCCATTTTTGATAATTCGTAAATGGTGATAAGGGATAGGGTCCTAAAAATGGATCAAATTGACGCATATCTTTAAATTAAGGAAAAAAAATTTTTTTTTTTAGAATCATTCTAGTTTTTATTAAAAAAAATTTACTTCTAAAAAAAATTACCCAATTTTAATAGTTCATCCACCGGTTCATCTTTTTTAATATCCTCTAATGTACGATCCCAATATTTGATCACTATCTAAATTCAATTGATGTGAATTAAAGATTTATATTCATAATTATCATAATAATAATAACTCACTTCCTTTGAATCATAAAATTTGAAAAATCCTGTTTTAAGTCCAGAAGTACCAGACTTATCTGAAGTACTAAATAAAAAGAAATTATTAAACAATACGCGTCTAAAATATGGTAGTAATTTTATATAATTGCCCATGACAAACCTATAATATACAAAATGTAAACCGGGAGGAATAAGCTTCACTCCTTTAAACTTTGGTCCTATTTTCCAACAATTGTAATCTATGCCGAACTTAAACGCAAGGTAATACTCGTAAGTTTGTTAAGCGAAAAACAAATGTTACCCTAAAAAAATTAATGGAAACCTCCATTCCTTCGGGCGCGTTCAAGAAAAGCAAGAACGCGCCTTTATCGAATAAGGCTTGCGCCGTTTCTTGATCCATTAAAACAAGAAAATTGAATAATTTTACGGGCGAAATATCTCAGATTTCTGGTAATTTCTTGTGTTACATAACTAACGTTACAAATTCAAGTAATCTGTGATAAATTACATCATGTAAAAACATGATTTATTTATTTATACATTTTGTTTTTACATATTCAAAACCTATATAAAAAAAATTATGATATAAATCACATTATTATTCTTCCATTTATTATATTTAAAAAGTTTATTTATATTAACTAAATATATAAAATTTTATTAAGTTTATTCGTCAGGAACTAATAATTTGATTCAATTGAATTAGAAAAATTTAAAATTTCTTTCTTATTAAATAATTTATTCTTAGATAATAATTTTTACCTTCAATTTCTCCACTTTCAACTGAATCGCTAACATCTTTAGGAGATTGACTGCATAAAACAATAATTAGTATGTCAAAGCTAAGAAAAAAATAATAAAATAATACACAATAACATTTTCACTTAAATAAATGCTAACCCATCAACAGTGCACCCAACACTATTACAAGTGCCCAAAATTTCTTTTACTGTTCCCTTGAGAGCTTTAGCAAAAGACTTGGGATGCATTTGACGAGCAATATCAATAACTTCATCCAAAGAAATATTTCCAGAATGTTTAATATTCTTTTCTTTCTTACGATCTCTTGGAGGTTCTTTAAGAGCTCTGATAACTAAAGATGAAGCGCTTGGTACTACGGAAACAGCAGCTTGACGATTTTGAATTGTCAATTTAACTGTGACACGTAAACCCTTCCAATCGGCTGTAGCCTTAGCAATGTCTTCACCGACCTTTTTGGGAGCCTTTATTTTGAAAGATAATAATTTAATTATCAGTGATCTTATATTTAATTTTTAACGATGTCGTCTATCATTATTGTTGATATTATTTAAATTCTATTAAAATTAAAAATCAATCAATTGCTCCAAAAAGATCATGATTAATTAAAAAAAAAAAATATTAAAGATATACCAAACCAAGAGGACCAATTTTAGGAGCGAGGGAACTGGAAGCACCAACTTCACCACCAGTAGCTCGAAGATAAACTAAGAATTATTTTTTTATATTATCAGTTTTATCTTTCTAAATTCACTTCCATCTTATTAATCAAATTCTAATATACTTAACTAATCTTCACTTCATTTGGATCGATCTTGGGTGCCATTTGTTGAGTATTCTTCTTACCAACGGCCAAAAAGAGGAAGATCTAAAAATTTCTTTTAAAAAATTTTATATTCGAATTTGTGAAACCTAATTGATCTCACGTGATCAAATTAAACTGTAAAACTTTACTCGTTCTTTTTTTTACTTAGTACAATAAAGATGTCAACAACTTCAGATCCAAAACGTCCCAATGCAATCGTTCAATATACACCCCCAGTAAAACATATTGATGAAATTGATCCTGATCTTTATGGAACATTTTCACTAATATTAAGTAAGTTTATATAAATCATACAATTATTTATATTTTTTGTTAACTTAAAATAACGTTAATATAGGCACCGTGGGTTTAATTTTTAAGGTAAGAAGTATATTAATTTTTCTAATATTGTAAGATCTTTATTCTGATTATTTCATTTAATTAGATAAAATGGTCATCTTGGGCAGCATTCATTTTTGGAATTATTTCTATAACAAATGAGAGAGCTTCCGATCAAGATCCAAATGCCGGACGTACCTCTTTTACTAGTCTTTTGTAATTATGCGACTTATAAAATTTTTTATAAAACGGATTAAAGTCGACCTATCTAATTCGAATGTTCTCTTTTTCAGGTTTTCTACCTCTGGATTGGCTATTAATTATATGTACCTGTTTATGGGAATACCTGGTCCAACGAGTCAATCAGATAAATCATAAATCTTAATTTATTCAGAATTATTATTAATTTAATTTAATAAAATAAAATAAATAGAATTTTTTTTACGTTAATTATTAATTTTACATGATTCACACGAATTGTATTTATCGTTATAAAAAACGACTTGTTTATTTTATTTATACAGAAAGACACGTATGCTTATCCAGATATTGTAATAATAAAAAATCTATATTTATAAACAATCAGAAATATTATAAATAAGTTAACAATCTACCTAAATAACACATAAATTACTTTATATAATCTGAAATTTTAAAGAAACGTTTCCCCCCATATATTAAATAGACCTTTTACCCGTTTACAATACTTTACTTTTTTTCCCTACACCGCCGTTAATAAAAATAAATTCACCTAAAAACTTTTGATGTCTCAGAGACTTAGACAGCAGATACAATCTAAAAGATTTATTACATTTAAATTTGTTATTAAATAATAAATATAACAGATTAAAAACATTTTCAAAAATTACTCATTATTACCTCATCAGCCTTTTGTAAAGCTTCAATCATTTTCTTACATTCTTTACGTCTTTGTTGTGTAAATTCACTTTCCTTAAGTAACTCGTCCAAAACGTCTGCTTTGTATAATTCTTGTAATAATTCACGTTGAAGTTCTTCCTTTGCGTGATAAACAAGATTAAGCATGATCGCTTTTGGCACCATGTCTACAAGAGTTTTCTTCACGATATTATAATATGATTGAATAAGTATTTCTAAAGTAAGATATTATTAAAAAAAAAAAAATTTTAATATAAAATATTAAACATTATTCTTCTAATATTAAAATGTTACTTACTAATCACTTCCGTTTCCATAATTTCACGTTCGGAAAGGTTTCCAGTAGCTTTAAGAACTGGCGGTGGCTAATAGTAAAAAAAAAAAAAATTATTATTATATCAAAAATATTATGACAAAAATTATAAATTTAATTAATAGATCTATACCGCATCCATAACACCTGGCTTTTTCTTTTTTGAACCAGTAAAGAAACTTCCAAAGAATCCTGTGTTAGCAGGTTCGGGCTCAGCTAATGGATTTATAAGTGTGTTCAAAGTATTTCGCTTATTATCAGCAGGATTTATTGGTTTAGGATTTAATTTTTCGTTAATAACCGTCATAGCTGTATGACCGTTTATAAAGTCAGGATGTCCCGTGTTTATATAACTCGCCTCCATACTATGAATTAAATTATAAATTTAGTAATTTATACATAAAAAAATTTGCGGTTATGGCTATTTGAATAACTTACGCTACAAGATCCTGAACAAGTTTATTTGTTGGTATCATGGACTTTTTATAAAAATTGATTACAACAGAGTTAAATTTCTCTTTTAAACTCGGGAATCGTTTGTACACCTAAATCATAAAATATTTAGAATTTAATAATTGAGATAAAACATCACGCTAATTCAGTAGGCGAAATATTAGTATTTACCGGTTTCTGCAACAGTTGACCTAAAATGCGGACCAATTCGTCATAAACTAAAGTTGCACATTTCAAACTTGGTTCTTCAAGACGTTTTATTTGATTCTTAATTATGACTTCGAATGCAGTAGTAGCGACGAATAGAGCTGGAGAGGATCCCTATTTAGTAAAGACAAAGTTGTTAGATCGTGCCTAAACGGTATTTTTCACTCCAGTATCAATTCGATTAAAAATTAACATTTTGAACTACAATATAATACTAAATACAACTCAGTTACCGAGGAATTATAGAGAATTGTCCTAATATCAACATCTTTCACTTGATCAAAAGGATCTATTGTTTTTACACCATTTGAATAAACTTCATGGAACACAAAGCTTATACGCGCACCGCCTGCTAATTCGAATGAAGATAACTCGTTGGAATTTCCATCAATTATAGTGCGGAATTCTGAACAAAATTCGGTGATTATATTTAGAACGAGATTTGCATGATTATGGCCACCATCGTCTATTGGATCACCAAGCGTTAACAATTCATTTTGGTATTTCAATAATGCCGCTTGAATTTTAGCTTTAATTTCAGGAAGCGTAGTGCGAATATGATGCATAAGTATCTAAGATTAGGAAAAACATATTTAACAAACACAAAATTAATTATTAGTGGAACAACAGAGGCTAAAAAAATAATATATACCATATTCAATTTACGAGCAAGGAATGGTGTACCACAATACTGTGCTTTGCTCTTATACGCTGGGTGATCTTCGAAGAATTTACGTTCATTTTCCAAAGCAGATGAAATGGCTTTTTTAGTTTCAATATCCTTTTGACCACGATTTACCACGGGTACATAACCTACGTGAAAAGAAATATTTACGATAATTAGAAATTTATAATGAACATTTTATGATAATTTAGTAGCCTTAATTAAGTAAAGGTAATCTAATCTAACAAGCTAAGGAAGAGAAGGTAAAAAGTACAATAATCCTACCAAGTCGTAAAGGAATAATACGCCCGGCCAAGATGTCTACAACATCTGTTCCTTGATCCCTATAATAAAAAAGATATTTATAGTCAATAAATAATATACGAATATATAACTTGAATAAGATAAATTCAAAACCTTACATAAGATCAACTTTTGTAAGAACACCAATAGTTCGTGTTCCTAAAAAAAATTTAAATAAGTTAAAAATATTAAATATTTAGTAATATAACATTTTAATCAATATTTACCTTCAGGATCAACTTCACGAGCCATTTTCAAACCATCTGAATTTGCTAAATCAGAATTGGCTGGTGTAACTGCGAGAATGATAGAATTTGGTTTAGTGATATACTTCAATATCATTTCACGAATCTGCTTTTCGATATCTTTCGGTTGATCACCAACAGGAACCTAAAAATTTGTTATAGAGTATATAAATAATATAAAGTTAATTCAAATTAAAAGAACTCGGATTTAGATGTCTAAATCATACCTTTGTAAGACCGGGCAAGTCGACAAGAGTTAATGTGAGCACATTAGGAGAGTATACTCTTAAATTGATGGGTTGTGAAGAAATACCTATACAGCGGAAGTAATAATATGTTATATAACGCGTTAATTTAAAAAATGTTACAAAATACATATTATTCTTTTTTAAATTAAGAGTCAATAAACAACTAACCGGCATTTTTTCCAGTTTTCAATTCAGTGTCCTTTACAATCTCTTCTCGAATTTTATCAAAATCATAAAATTTTTGACCGGGAATATGTAAAAATTCACCCCATTCATCACCTTCTTTTGAATCTAAAAAAAGGTTAAAAAAAATTAATAATCAAATAATTGGAATATTAATAAAGATTAATGATCGCTTACCTTTAGGCTTAGTAGCTTTAGTTACACCATTTGGTTTAGGAGTTTCACCATTTGTTTTAGGAGTATCATTATTTGGTGTTTCATTTGCCGGGCGATTAATAAGTTGTAAGACCTTTTTGATAAAAAAGTAAAATATTAATTTAAGTGACCTTTCCAATAATATAAATTCTTTTTAATTACTAAAAGATGATAATAAAACTTAATAAATTTAATATGATATACCAAAGGTCTTCGAGTAACAATTCCTGTTCCTCTAGGTAAAAAGTCACGACCAACAATATTTTCTAAAACGGAACTTTTACCACTCGATTGTGAACCAATAACTATAATCTGTGGTAAATCTACCGGGTTCTGAACGCCAACAGTAGCAAAAGCGTCCTGAAGTTTATTAACTGTAAGAGTATTAAATAAAATTCGTTGAATAAACACAGTAGCATTACACTTATAATACCTGTTTTAATTAAGGCAACGTCCATTGATTAAGTCTATATATTCTGGTGAACTTTATTTTTTATTAAACGGCACAGGTAAAAAAAGTTAAAGGATCAATGGCAAAGTTGCTTACTTTATAAATAACTTTGACTAAAACAGTAATATCCCCTCCTCGACCCTTTTATGAAACCAGGTGTAAATAAAACTGGTTTTCCGAGTTTCTAATCTAGCCAATCACGCCAAGACCTTAAGAACTTCTAACTTTTCAGCCCTATGATGATTAGGCTGATTTACAATATCGTGATTTTAATCGTCTGGGTGGAAGAATTTCACGTGAGGTGATAATGAGATAATCATAAGGATATCTTTTTTTTTTTTTTAAAAAAAAAAAAAAACCTTCTTCAATCCATTTTCATAAAGTGATTGTAAAAGTAGAATTAAATTTAGTGTTAAACATGGTATAATGATTGAAATAGTTGGGCTGTATTTTTGACTATATTATATAGCAAAAAATTCAAATCTGGTTATCATTTGGCGAAGGTAGTACTTTAGTATTTTTTATTCAAATAATAATTTTATCTTATAAGCTCTCAAATAGACAACGAAATGTGAATTGTCAACTAGTTCAAGATATATCTAGCAATTGTCTATGGATAATTAATATTTTATAAATTCGTTGTTAGTTTGAATCGTAAATAAACCGGCTAATGAACTTGTGTTATTAAGGTAAGGATTTTTAATTGCGTGAAAATTTAAAAAATTATTATTTTTTATTTTTTTTGACTGGAATGATATAATTCGAATCAAACGTTGAAAATGATGATACAACATAAGAGTCAAGCTCTGATCGAAGAATTCTTTGCTGATGTTAAAATATGAACAATCCAAATCTGACAACGAATGAATTTATTTCACACATTCTTGATTAGTTTTAATACGAATCTTCTTTAATTCATTAACTAATCTTGTATTGCACTCTTTTTTTTTCATGATATATGTATTTGTACAGATAACAGTTTCATTTATGATGGATTAATATCGTAAAAATATATTAATTATGTTAACTGCCGGGCAACTCTAAATCGAACAATTTTAATATAAAATGGAAGAATGATCATAAGCCCACTTATATTACTCGGTCAAACGGAAAAATGATGCTAATAACCATTTAAATTATTCGGTCATATGTAATTATATATATACTATTCAGTTATGGATGATTGACATAGTGTTGGAGCGCTGTCTTATCATCTAATAATGCGTATATATATAATATTTACCGCGAACTTCTCACATTTTAAACGGGACAATTCTTATTTTGTTGAAAATCACATGCTGAATATGTTACGTACATTTCATCCTTATAACGTTACTCTCAATTCTCTAAAATATATTGTACAACTTCACCACTTTTGTTAATTACGAATCACGAGCAAAGGTTTTTATCAGTTTTTGTTTCCCATTTTAGAAGTGTATTATTATTTAGATGTTTATTATAAATTCAATCAAATAAAAGATAATCGACAAAAAAGTACAGACAAATATTTTAAACCTGATCATTTCCAAAACAAAACTTTTGATATGGTTCTTTCCTAAAGACGATTAATTAATTATAATCATATTTTTTTTCCTATTTTCTTTGAGAGAAAAATGAGCTCGTTAACTCCCCTTTCAGCAACAGATCCGGAATATCAAAATATAATTTCTCATTTTGACCTTCCTTCTTCATCCTACGCTATCCATAGCATTTTAAAAATTAAAATGGATTGGATTTATGCAGATAGATTTGATAATGCCATAAGGTGGGCATGGAAAAAACCAGATACCTATGAATTATTTCATGGTACAAGACATGCTTGTAATGTTTGGGAATTGAAGAATTCGAATAAATTATGTGATAATACTCAATGTGGTAATAATTCATCTATTTTATATATATATATATTTTTTTTAAAAAAAAAAGTGTCTACTAACTTTTCTTTTCTCTTTTTTTTTTTCTTTTTCTTGATTACTTGACCACGATAAATTATTTTTGAGGTGTTTGCGGAATTCTTAAATTTGGAAATTTGTTGAAAATGGCAAAACCGAATTTTGCTGGACGTGTGTTTTCTATATTATAATTATGAATAATTATTATCTGTTATGCTATTAAATTCTTATCTAACTTGCCCTTTTTTTCATTATTGTGGTTAGAATATCTTTGGTTTAGTCCTAGAGCTTCTTATGTACATAAATACACGGGTCCTCTGAAACCACATGATGATGGATTTAGAGCCATGTTTGTCATGAGCGTCATATTTGGAAAGCATTACTTAAAGTCAATCATAACTGAATATGAAGAAGTAATATTAAAGTTCAATTTAATATTTTATAATTCTTTAATTCTTATTAAATTTTGTACTTATATGTATATATATATATATATATATATTTAGAATGTCTTGCCTAAATATTTGATAATCTATAAAGGAAATTTCGAAAACTCCGAAAAACAAGAAGAAATTCTCTAAGATCTATCTGCTATGTATTGCATAATTTTGAATCAAAATAAAAAAAAAAAAAGAATTATCAAATGTTTATGATAAATGTTTATACTATATATTCTTTATTAGGATTGTCTATTATATAAAATTGTTCAGACATGATCTCTTGGTTAGTATATATATAGAATATACTTGAAATAAGACTTTTTTCATCAATATTGTACATGATACGATCCAATTTCATCCTTGAATTTGGATTGAAATTAATCCAACTTACTTTGAAAGTATTCGCATATAAACGAAATACAATTCTAGTACAGTATAATAATGAGTAAATAATAAATGAAATTGCTTTTTATTTTATAATATAACAGAATACGTTATACAATGACACCTCTATAAGTGCACCCTCTATTTTTTTACTATGGTCCCAACTTAGAGAGGTGTCATTGTATTAGCAAGAAATACATAATGATTCATAATGATTAATCTATTAATAAACCAACGATTACGTATAATTAACAGTTTGGATCTATAAAATTTTTTAGATTTGATTAATACTTTTTGTTCTAAAGGTAAAGAAAGAATTAATTGAATTATTAAACAGATATATAAATATGAAACTTACTGCAATTACAGGTTATAGGAACTGCTGCACGTTTTCGTTGATTAACAGGATAACGTTTTTCGACGAATCTACATCTTTGAGCTAAATGAAAGAAAATTACAGATAAATTCAATGAATAAATTTATAATGTTAAAAATGGAGAGTATCATTTTATATTAACTTACGACAATAGCAAACGGCTGAAGTAGTACTTTCTAAATTGATTAGGAAGATTAAGAAGATTACTAAGAAGAAGGTAGCAGAGAACTTCATTTCGATTGAAAGGATAAAGAATTGTAAAAAATTTTTTATGAAATTAACAAATAAAATGAATTTTTTAATCGAAAGATTGAGTAAAAGATTTAAAGAAGGGTTTAAATAGATTTTTTAAGAATACTGGATCTGACTTATTATAATATTTCCTTGGAGTTGGTACTTTATAAATAAAGATGAGGTAAAAGGATAAAATAATGGTGCGCGAGTCCTCAATTCCAGATTTAGCATTTTACCTGTTTACATAATGAAAGTCGGCTTAATTTCGGATCGATTATTTTGATTTTTATTTTATTGCAAATGTAAATAATGCAAAAAAACAAATAATTAGAATAATTTGCATTGTTATTGTGGCACGATCACCTTCTAAAATTATGCCACTGATCAGATCATTTTCTTCATTTTCTCATGCACACGTCTCTACAATTTTCTTGAATAGTATATCAGGTAACAAAACTCATTTCCCTATTAATTAAAAAGACAACGATGCAACTTAATTAAATTTTTGAATATAATGTGCGTGATTTTTTTTCGTAATATAAATTTAATAACAGTATTAAAATTTAGTAGCACTGTAGCAGTATTAGCAGTATTTAAGGTTTACAGCGTATTTTGGAAAAGTTTTCAAATTCGTATTTAATTTAATATTTTTCACCACGTCTTGGCGCGAATTATTAAAATGTGTTTACAAAAAGAAACAACTTGGGTATTTATTAATTAAAATATACAGTTCATGTATTAATTAAATAAATATTTTCATGTATTATGTCAAATTTTAACATTACTGTTCCACAAAAAAATATACATTTTGATTGGCCAATGTAATGACGGTAATGACGCTAAACAAAATACCATAACTGATAATATATCAGCAAAATATCATTTGCCTAAAAGAATTTAAGCAGTAAGATTGAGAATTTTGATTTGAATAGCGGATAAAACTTCAGTTTGGTTTGATATTGCAGGTAATATGACTATTAAGCGAAAAGTATTTCAAATTTTAATATCTTTGTGATTTTAAAAATAAATAAAAAAAGGTCGCATTTTATTTATTTTAAATTGTTAACATACTAAATAATGTAATATTTATATTGATATGATATTTAGCGTAGCGAGTTGCAAATGAAAAGTAAAAAAAATAACTTTTAATGCTGATACATATATATTATATCTTTAATGAAAAGAAAAAATTATTACGTGTCTATGTATTATATATCATTAATAATATTCATTATAAAAGAATTGAAAGAATTGCTAAAATTAATTGTTTCGATAACAACGATAAAGAGCTCGATTATTACGACATGCACGACCTACACAAGGTCTACCGCATATTGAAGTACGAGTAGGAGTAGAAGTAGAAGTAGAAGAAGGAGTGGGAGTGGGAGTTGGAGTGGGAGTTGGAGTCGGAGTTGGTTTTTTGATTGGCGGATAGGTTGGTCCTACTCCTAAATAATAAACTACGTGTGAGAAATTATAAATTTATGAATTATGATTACACCAATAAAAACTTACTTGGACCAGGCAATGCCAATGTTAAGTTGGCAAACAATGCCAAAACAGCAACAAAAAACATAAAAGAGAAATTCATTTTTATTAATAATTTATGGGTTTAATTAAAAGGTAATCAATTAATGAGATTATTAGAATTTGTTCGTTGAAATGAAATAATTCACTTGCAAAAGATTTGGAAGGTTTATATACTGAATATTTGGTTATTTACGTGAATCGACTGAATCATGTTGTAAGAACGCATTATGAACTTTTTACTTGTTTGCTAAAAAAATATTATTTCGTTTTATAAAAGAACATTATAAAAAGGTAATTTTCTCTTTATAATGAATTAATATGAATTAAGCAAAGTTTTTAAATTACTTAATTATTGTATTCACGTAAATTTACCGTGCATGTATGACAAAATTTATCATTTTACAAACAATCAAAATTTTTACTATTTTTATAATAATTTAGCTGTATTTTTCATATTGATCTGCATAAGAAAAAAATAATGCATTGTCAATTTAAACATTTTCTAAAATAGTATTTCAATAAAATAAAATAAAATTAAAATTTCCATATTTTAATGAAAGTTGAGCAGAATTCCATTTTGTAATTGGATGCAGAATTACTATTCTAATTTCTAATTTGAGTTCAAGTATTTATCTGGAATTTTTAGCCTAAAATCGATTACAAGAAACTACAAATTATAGCATAGATTTATCTTATTAACTGTTAAACATTGATGCATTCCTTATAATGAAATAAATGAGCTTCCTATTACTAACAAAATTATATCCGCTCAATCTCAATCAAGAAACCTGTCGCATACAACAAACAAAAATTCTCAACTCTGATTGCTTTGCGAGGTGCAATTTATGTAGCAACTTTATATATATGATTTCAGTCGTTCACCAATGCAAAGTACTAATTGGGAGGGGATTTTGGTCAAAATATTTTTTATTGGTTCACTTTGCCGATCATGATCACGTGAACAAAGTTAGCTTTAATAACTAAAAATTTTTAAGTTTCACCCTTTTCTATTGACCACCTCCCAATTGTTAAAATATAACACAAAACTAATATTTTAGGCATAAAGATAAAAGTCTGGTAAATTAAAACGGATAACCTGTTATATAGTGAAATCTAGCTTATTTGAATTCGTCTCATCAAAAATTTAAATGCAGTTTACTCACATTCTAAATTTTAGTGCCACAAAACAATTCAGTGAGTGATTCGTGTCTCAAGTATGTATTAACAAAACATTATCTTGTACATCTCATAGATAAAATTGGAGTTGTAATAATGTATCTAAAAAAAAAAACATTTTTTGTCCCACTCTTTTTAAAATATTATGTTGAATTTGATAATGATAATAGCGATAACGAACCTTTTGATTCAGAATGAACCATTTTAATTAGGAATGTGGAAAGTAAGATAAGGTTTAAAATTTTATGAGCGCGTATATCTAATAATAGTTCACGTGAATCTCTTGTAAAGCTGATCATTTTGATGATCGATCAGTTACTGTAAATATTTGAAGTGAATGATTGCATCTACGTGATTTTGGAAGCTTGAATTTTTTTCGAAAAGAAGTGAAATAATAAATCACTTGGTTGGTATTATTAAAAATATCCTATACCATGTTGTCAATTTATTAATTGTTGAATTATTGGATGAATATCGTTAATACTAAGAATTCATTATGCAAAAAAAGGGTGACCTAATAACATGTCAATTTTTGATTCCATTTTCCGATTTCTTCTTCTTCGCCCTACATCTTAACATAATTTAATTCTTTTATGATATTTACCTATAATAGGTTCGAACATTTGAAATATAAGTCTTTTCCGCTTAGCAACTTTTCTAAAGAACTTTTGCGATATATGCAACATTATTAAAGAAATTGTTTGTCATACCGTCAATGATAAGCTAATTTGATTGAATCATGTGATATAGGTTGCTGGTGTTATAAATATGGCCGATAAAATTTCAATTTTTTTTTTTTGAATAAAAATGAGTGTTAATTATCAAAATTCAAATAATCAACTTAACTTGCTTTATCAACAAGCTTTACAATTTGCAAATAATGCAGTTAAAGAGGATGATATTGGCAATGTTGAAGCTGCTATAAAATCTTATTTGGATGTTAAAAAGGTATATTTTAATTTTTTTTTTTTCTTATATGGTTTTCAAAAATTTTATTAACCTAAATTTTTAAAATTATTGAATAGATTTTTGAATCTATTTTGCAACGTGAGGGGCCAAAATTATTTTATATTTTTAGCTGAAATTAGTTTTACTTATTATTTAATTATGAAATTTTTTTTCAAGTTGAAACAAGTCAAATTAAGGGAAACAAGATTCGTGAAAAATATCAAGAATATAACATACGAGTCTCTGAATTAAAAAAATTAACAACTTATGATAAATTAATGATTCAGGCCAAGGTTTTATATCCCTTTTAATATTCCTAAATTCTTTAATAAATATTCGGTTTAATATTAATAATAATTTTATTTAGCATAAATTGGATCAAATTTTATTACAATATGAACAAAAAAATAATCAAGAAGTTTTAGAATTGTATAAATGCTTATTAGAAATATTAATGAAGGCGGCTATGGAAGGTTATATATATATATTCATATAAAATCTTATTTCTATTAAATAGTAATATTAATTATAATCTATAAATAGAAACAAGAGATAAATCAGAATTGGTTAAATTTATGAATAAAATATTTGAAAGAGCTGAAGATTTGAAAGGATTACCAACGACCATGTCTTCATTACGTAAGATATTATATAAATTATTTTTTTTTGTATTAATTCTTATTATAATATTTATTATGAATAGAGGTAAGATCGGCTAATCCTGGTGCAGAGAATGCTTCGCCAATCTGTAAGCTTTCGAGCATAGAAGATACAATTCTTAAAAAAAATTCAATAATAAACGGCAAAAATTTTCCTCAATGGCCAGAAGAGCCAGAAGAATTAAATGAGCAATTTGAATTTGAACGCCCATTTGTGTATGTTTTAACCAATCAAGGAGAATAAGAATTCTGATTAAAAATAAGCTTTTTTTTCTTAAAAATAATTCTATTCGAATGATTCATTGCTATACTACCTTAATATAGAGATAAAGATGTTTTGGAATTATCGACAGCGCAAAAAGAAAAATTTGATTCATGGAGGCGTCCATCAGAAATAATGAATGAACCTGAATTGTTTAAAATGGTTTCAAGTACTGCTATCAAACAAGTAAGTTTATTGCCGGTTTATATAAAATAATATATTTTTTAAATTACTCAATATTTTGGTATTTTGGATTGTAGGATGTTGTAACCGATTGTTCCTTTGTAGCATCGTTATGTGTAAGCGCAGCATATCAAAAACGATACGGTAACAAGCAGGTTTGTTTGTATATCAAACAATATGTATCCGGCAAATCGACAAATATTTAAACTCGTTTTTTTTCTATAGTTAATTACAAGATGTATTTTTCCCAAAAATAAATATGGCCATCCATATTATAATCCAAGCGGAAAATATGTCATTAGATTAATATTTAATGGAACTCCGAGAAAAGTAGGTCCCTATTTATTTTATGATTTCACAGGGTATCCCTTGTAATTTATTATATTATTTATCCTTTATATACATATTTTTATTAATTTAAGGTTGGTGAGTAAAGTCAGGTAGCAAATCGTAATTTAATTATCTATTTTTGACATCAACGCTATATTTTCAACTACGTATCTTAAAAATTTTAAGTTATCGATGACTTTCTTCCATTTTCTCGCGATGGAACTTTGATGTGCACGTTTTCAACAAATAAAAATGAATTATGGCCAAGCATAATAGAAAAGGCTGTAAGTTATTAGGTTCATTATTCAATGTTGATTTATTCATTTAATCATCATTGTTTATTATTTTATTTGTTATTTATTTATTTGTTTGTTTATTTGTTTGTTGTTTATTTATTTATTTAGTATTTAAAATTGATGGGAGGTTATAATTTTCCTGGATCGTAAGTAATAATATAATTATCATTTGAATCTATCTATCACATGAAAGTTTGAAATTAATTTTTGGTTTATTTAGAAATTCGGGGATTGATCTCTAGTAAGTCTAATAATTTTACAAAGATAATAAAAAATTATTGAGCGCTAATATTAATTCTAGAGTTGCTTTTAGTATACTTACTGGGTGGATTCCAGAACAAATTTTTATAGAGTAAGAATATCGGTTTATTACATTATTCGCTAGGATGTTATCCTTCTTTGACACCTCTTTTAAATTTTTTATTTAGCAAATATTTCGAAAAAGAAAATATGTGGAAACGGATGTTGAATAGTCAACCAAAAGATGGTAAAAGATAACAAGATGGATTCCAATTATTAAAGTTATCTTTTGCTTAAACTTTCTTTTAATTTAGATAAGAATCCGGACCAACATGCACTCATTACTATTGCTACCGGTCACTTGAGCGATACCAAAGGATTGGTTCCTACTCATGCATATGCCGTTTTAGGTAATTTATATGATTATTTTTAACAATTTTTTTTTTCTTATTAATTCTTTGTATTTTACAGATATACGTGAGTTTAACGATCTCCGTTTATTACTGGTAAGAATTAGCATTAGACATTCTCGAGTTTCTTCTTGATTCAGATTATCTTTTTTTTTTAAAAAAAAAGGTTAAAAATCCATGGAGTCATAAAAGATGGACAGGTCCATTTAGTCATTTAGATCGCGTTAATTGGACACCCGAATTAATGAAAGAATTAGATTATGATATAGAGAGAGCATCTAATGTTGACGATGGTAAATCTAAGTTAAATAATTAAATTTTAATTGTATAATTATTTAATATATATTCTTACATTTATTATAGGAATATTTTGGATTGATTTTGATTCTGTGTGTGAATATTTTTACTCAATCCATATGAATTGGAATCCGGAACGTTTTCGCTATGTTGTTACAAAACACTCGTGAGTTTTATAAAATATTACTATTTTCTTTTATAATTTTTATAATTTTAATTCCTTATGAATTAATTAGAACATGGCCTATAAATGTTGGATTACGAAAAGACACTGTGAATTTAGGTAATTTATTAATATTATACATAATTTTTTACATATCCAGTCAAAATAATCCGATGTTTATTTTTAGCATATAATCCACAATTTTGTTTGGAAATAAATAATGAGAGTGAACAACCATCTGAGGTTTATCTTTTGTTATCTAAACATATCACTGTTACAGAAGAAGAAAATGAGGATTTCATCACGTTACATGTTTATAATGATACAAATGGAGAAAAAATTTATTCCGACAAAACTCCTTGGAAGAAGGTATTTTTATTATCATGAACTAAAAAGTTATAAATGTTATTTTATTCATTTTAAACTCTTTAAAACTTAGGGAGCATATGTAAATAGCCCTCATATACTGGTATGTCTAAAAATAACAATATAAATTGTATTTGTTCTAATTTTTTTTAAAAAATTAAAAAATTTTCTTCTAACCAAAAAGGTTAGGTTCGATGCACCAACTGGTATAACTCGCTATACCATTGTTGTTGCTCAAATCAATCGATTCAAAACTTTAGATTTTACTTTGAAATGTTATAGTAAGGCACCAGCAACATTATCGGAAATTCTAAAGAAATATCAAAACGTGAAACATGTTCGTATTATAATGCGCTGTATTAAATGCCACGTGGTTTATTTATGCTTTTTTTTTTAAAAAAAAAAATTTATCTTCTTTTTAGATTTCTGGCAAATGGACAAATCAAACAGCTGGTGGAAATCCAAGTAATATAACTTATTTAAACAACCCAGAGTATCGTGTTTCAATATCACCGCCGACATCTAACTCATCTTCGAATAAACCTCGAGTGTTATTAATGTTGGAAGGTCCTAAAAAGTTTGCAATGGATGTTAGGATGATATGGAGCAATGGAAAGAGAATTGCTAGGTATGATGAAACCATGATCTACAAAATACATATATTTTTTATTTATCTACTTTTTTTTTAGTTTAACTACCAGGGATATTTTGATGAAATCTAGCGGTTATCGAAATGGGTTTTGTTATTGCGAAAAGGATGACATAAAACGTACGTGATATCGAATATAGTTATTATTACCGCTGTTGGGAATAATTATTGTTAACCTAAAATTTTTGTATAGCTGGTGATTATACTATTATTGTATCAACATATGAACCTGGCCTTATTGGAGAATTTACATTAACTGTAGCATCAAATGTTACATTTAATGTCACTAGTATACCGCTTGAAGGAGCTGTAAGTTAATTTATGAGATAATTAATTTAATTATATAAGGCTTATTTTTAACAAAACTTTTTTTTTTAGGGAATGTTCAAGAAAGTAATTCAAGGACAATGGTAATTAAAATTATTTGCATTTATTATCGTTTTAAACATTGTTAAAAAAAAATATTTTTTTATTAAAATAATAGGATTAAGGGATTTAATGCTATGGGGTATCAACATAATTTTCATTTAAACCCAAGTTATCATCTTAAAATTTCTGAAATGACTACTATTAAGTAAGTTATTTATAATTCTTTTTTTTCCAACAATATGATAAAGAAATAATGAATTTTTTTTTATAGAATTAGGCTTCAGACACCAGAAATGAACCCTACACCGACGCATATTAAAGTATTTGAGAAACGTCCAAATAACTTACTTGGTAGAGAATTAGCTAATTCAGGAGATTATGTTTATGCCGGTTTTATTCAGGGTGTTTGCACAGAAGATATATCTCTTCCTTCAAATGATCAAGGTTACGTTATAGTATTTTGTACATGGGAAAAAGATGTGGCTGGTAAATTTATTGCGTATATTTATAGTGATAGGAATATAACTATTGAAGAAATCATTCATGAACGAAATGAGCTAAGAAATAATTAATTTTTGGGGATTTATCTTTTTCAATGAAAAAGTGGCATTGAAAATGAATCATTGATTATAATAATTACATTTTATTTTAGATAGAATATTTATTTATAGATAGAACTTTTTAATGATTTTAAGTTAAATAAATATTAAAACCTTAATATTAAAGTCTTTTTTTTACATGGTGTAAACCATAAGTAAAGGAAATAATGTTACAATGATTTATACGTGGTTCGCATTAGTTTCCATATGGAAAACCGGTTAGTAAAAAAACAAATGCAACATTAAATACAAACTATCATAAAATTTACAATACTAAAATGTACATTTGATATTAATAAATTAAGTTCGCGTGACTTACATCACTTGATACAAATATTTTAAAATATTCATTATATTTTACATAATCGTACAATCTTCCGCTTTTAATCCATATAATTCCTTGTCTACTTCTTTTTTAATTATCATCCAATCCTCACGTTTTTGACAAAATTCATATACATCTTCAGCATGTAAAACACCATTAAATCTGTCTGCTTCCCTTACAAATGACCCTATATCACGTGCATTTGATATAATATAAATATTTCCAAGTTCTTTGAGTGCGATAAAGTATGGTGTAATATTTGGTTGCCGTAGTGAAATAATAAATGAACAATAATGATTCAAATCACTTTTGATAAAATAAGGTAAAAAAAAAAAATGTTAAATTTTTTGTTATTTAATTCATAATCTTTATATGAACTCTTACCTAATAACTTGAAATCCACCACTTAAGCTCACTGTAAATTTTTTTATATGTTTTGTTAAAGTTCTTAAAAAAAAAAAAATAGATAGGAAAAGAAAAATCGTTAAAAATGGTAATAGCTCATGTATTTAAGATGATAAAAAAATCGCATATTTACCCAAAAAATCGAAGACCAATTTCTTGAAAAAACACATCTAAAGTATGTTTATCCGAACAACCGACAACTAATTTAGTATGGTTAGATAGACACTCGACAGCATCGACACATGCCTTAATTTATAATTAAATAAATGAATTTCTTATTAATAATAACAGAACATTAAAAACAAAATAAATATATTACCTTCGTTGGTTGTAAATCAAATGAATCATCATTTGCTGGTTTAAACTCTTCCGGTTTTTGTTCCGTGGCAAGAATAAATTCAACGTGATCTATTAAAACCTAATAAAATTTAATAATATAAATTCTTTTTTTTTAAAAAAAAAAATTTTAATACATTGGATAAATTAAGTATAATATTTTATATACCTGAATTCCTTTGTTTAATCCGGCAGCAACACTCTCATCAAGAATCTTTTCAAAGATTTTTTTTTCCTTATTACAATTATTCAAAAAATCCATTTTATCTATAAATTTATTCTAAGAGATGGACAAGATAATATTATGTTAAAATACGTAACAAGTAATAGCTACACAAAAAAAATGAGATAATTACCATTTCTTCGTCATAATATACTTGCACCATTTGTTGAATTAAATCAGCAATATGAACCAATTCAAAGAATCCTACCAAAGGCGCAAGGTCAGATTCTGAATTTGATTTATCTGATTTAAAATCACCGAGATGTTTTATGGCACTAAAATTTAGAATGTGTGTAAATTGAAATAAAAACTTTCAAATTTTATCAATATTATATTAATTAAAACTTACGTATTAAATGCTGGTTTAATATGTAACGGTCCTAATGTTTGAAGAAGAATAATGAATACTGATTCCAAAGTTTCTTTACTATAATATATTTTTTTTTTAAAAAAAAAAAATTTCAACTTTTAACATCAGAAAATATTATAATCAATCATAAAACAAATTTATAAATATGATTACATTCTATATCCCATCTTATCAGGATATCCAGTAAATGAAGATACTCTACGTAATGAATCTTTGTTTACGTGAACCATTTGTAAAGCTGTCTCCAAACTAAGCATTTGCTGCATCTTATCCAATTTAGCATTTGATAAAGCTGATTGTAGATCTGTTAGATTTAAGGTAGGATTGGAACTAGTAATGCTCGAAGCACTATTTCGTTTATTACGAGAAATATTTGATGATGATGATTGCACTGGTGAAGAATGACGTGAACGTGCTGTTGGAAGCTTGAGTATTTTCCGAAAAGAGGTAAGATAATTACGTTTGTAAATTTCTCGGTTGGCATTATTTAGAATATCCTGTTGCGCTTCCATCGATTTATTTATCAACTGTTGAAAAGTTATAATGACCAAATTATTATCGTTAATTCTAATTCAACACAATTTATATTATGCAAAAAAAAGGTGACCTAACATGTCACCTTTTGATTCCATTTTTCGATTTCATCTTCGCTCCGCGTCTTAACATAATTCAATTCTTCTTTCAAATATTTATCCATAAAAGGTTCGAACATTTGATATATAAGGTCTTCCGCTCTTATCTTTGTTAATCCAGGTTTAGCATCTTTCCAAAGAACTTTTGCGACATGTATGCAACGTTGATGAGTTGCTACAACTGTTTTCAAATACAAGCTAATATCTCTCTTATAAGATTCTTCCAAAAATATTGTTATGTACTCTATAATCTATTAAAAAATCTTAATTGAATTAGTCTGTTGAATTTCTAAATATTAATTTAATTTAATAATTTAACTTACAACATCCTCAACAACACGTTCAACAAAAGTATAAAATACGTCAGCATCTTGAGGAAATATTTGACCAATCAAGGAAGCTTGCTTATTTATTTCTTCTTCAACATAATTAAAAAATTCTGTCATTTGCATATAATTTAATTCACCGAGATTAGAAATTGTTAAACATCTAATTAAAGGATAAAAATGATTAATTATATAGTATAAATAATGAATTATAAATGAATGAAAAAATCTCATTGAAAAACTTACGTAAAATTATCCATAGGATCATAAAGATGATCAAAGAATATAGAATTCTTTTGTATGAAGACCTGTATACATGCTGAGCCTCCATTCAAATTTAAAAGAATAGTTGCCCATTTCTTTTTAATTCAAAAATAATAAAATTTTAAAAAACAACTCTATAATAATATTATTAACAACATACTAAATTAAAACAATCTAATTTAATAAACCTGCATCTCTGAAATATTTTGAACGTTATATGCTAATTCAAAATGGTGTAATGCTGAATTCTCAAAATATTCGATGGTAGTTTCAAGTGCATTATTAATCTAAATATATAATAAATAAAAAATCAATTAAATTATGTGAAATAGATCACATTATTATTTAACGAACTTACTTGTTCAGAATCTAATGATATATTTAATTTTCCAAAACTTAATAATCTTGCCAACATTTTTGATTGATCTGATGGATCATTATATTCCTTAAATAATCTACTATCCTTCCTTCTATGCCTAAAATCTAAATAATATGGTAACAATTCTATAAAAATCTTTTTGAATGAAGATCTTGCAAAACCAGTAGATGCAGCACGAGATTTTTGTGAGAACGAATCAAGAGGAAGACCAGGAATTAAAGAATTTGCAGTTGTTATTGCAAAATCCAATAAATTACCAGTATTATTAGGTGTTGTAGGAGAAGATGGAGGTGAAGCTAAAGGATCAAATTCGGAAAATTTTGAATCTTGATTAAATTTATTATTGTCTTTTCCTTTTACAGTATGTTTTGCATTAACATATAATGGTTCTACAGGAGCATTCATAATATCACCATTTTCATAATCTTTCCATACTCCTAATGTTTTTAAACGCTGCTCCCATAACTCGTCATCATATACCAAAACCTTAAAACGTCTACATGCTCTTGCAAAATTAGGTAATGAAGTAATTGGAAGAAATTTAAGAATTCTCATCAGCAGATCTGGTGGTAAAGTTGTTTGTTGTGATTTTTGTGATAGCTGTATCATTGATGATTTTTTTGTAGAAGTCATACCAGGAATAACCGAAATGGGTAAATCAGAAGAAATCGAACCAAAAAAATCGAATTTATCCATGTTTTAATTTTTTTGGACTCTGCGAGAATTTTTCAGATTTTTAGAACCCATTCAAATTTAAGATTACGAATAATGGACGGAAAGATTCCGAGTTCACAAAGTTTCGAATTATAACTAATTTTAGTTGCTAAATGATTTTTTAAAAAAGAAAAACTCTCTCATAATTGTTAGCACAAATTTCACATGATCAACAATGATCAACCTTCAGCCATAGATTAACTCAAATTGTATTTCCGCAAACTAGGTCGATGTCATGCTTAGATTAAGACTATAATTCCAGGTTATTGGTCCGTAAGTATAATATCAAAACCGCTTAACATAAAACGCTTTATCAAAGATCCAGAATTCACATAACTAACCCAAATTGGATTATACAGTCAGCCTCGAATTTCAACATAACGAAATTTCACTGGTATCACGATTTTTCGTATGTTTTACCGAATTTTATTAATTAAATATCGTATAATACTCTTTTTATGCCAAAATTTCTTTATAACGAACCTTCTTTATAACAACTTTTCTTTATAGCGAATTTTTTTAACGGATTTTTTCTTTTTAAATATATAATAAAGATTTGTAAAGATAAAATTTATTAAGGAAAATTTAATACTATTAAAAGACGGACAATGATATTCATTGGAAGTTGGAAGAATATTTGAACTTCCATTCCAATAAAAATTACCGTATAGCGCTGCATATAGTACCCCCGGTACTATTCAAAAAAGCCAGCCTAGATTGAATAGTACCCGGGGG
>JADRCO010000737.1:0-27275 GCA_021464525.1 Rhizophagus sp. LPA8_4_AMF
TAAAGTATAATTTTTTTATATATCACATGAAATTTTATAAAATTATATAAGTGCATATCTTCTATAAGTACATGTTCATGTCTGGTCTTAAGAGGGTGCACTTAGAGAGAGTTGATTAGTGTTATAAATTCAAAAGATTCTTATATGTGTAAAGTGCATATCATTAATAAAATTCATATGCGTAACCTACTAATTTCATATGTGCTTTTTATATTAGATTAAAATAATAATAAACGCTACTAAAAAAAATGCCTGCCTAATATTTTCAACAAAATACGCAGAAAATAAAAGCAATGTACGCTGCACTTACTGCGCGAATCCAATTTACATCACTGGAGTTGACTGTAATATATTTTAAAATTTTTATTATATATACATAAAATTATATAAAAAAAGAAATATTATATTCTATCACAAGTCGAAAAGTGAAAAATCAGGCACTAATCAGTCACCAATTAGGCACTAACCAGGTGACTAATTGGTGACCGATTGGTGCCTGATTAGTATTTTTGCCAAAATCTGTTAGCAATCAGATAGTTTGCTATTTTTGATCCAGTGATCAGAAAAAGATGAAATATAGTTCATTGGAATTGTCTCATTATGATGAATTGAATGGTAGTAAAATCATATCTCTAGAATTAATCGATGATGAAATATTAAACAAAATGTAAAATATAGCAAAAATAAAAATATTCTTTTTGCATTTTGCTCAATTTCTCATCATCAATTGATTCTAGAAATATAATTTTACTACCATTCGATTCATTATAATAAGACGATTTCAATGAACTATATTTCATCTTTTTTTGATTATTGGATCAAAAAATAGCAAACTGCCTGATTGCTGACAGATTTTGGCGAAAATGCCAATCAGGCATCAATCAGTCACCTGATTGGTGTCTGATTGGTGTCTGATTGGTACCTGATTTTTCACTTTTTAACCTGTGTATTATTTTGATTTTTATTTTAAATTATTAATTAACTAATAGAATTATAATGATAAAAAGTAAAATAAATTTATATATAAATAGAAAATTTTATAATAATTTACTAATTTATTAAAAATAAATGCAGTTTTATTCTATTTTTCTTAATTCTTGATGGATCTGTAAAAGAAAAAAAGTTATTCTTTATTTCAATTTAAAATTTATATAAAAGATAGATACTTTAAAAAAAGTTAATTATATAATTATTATATACTGCATTTTATTATTTTACTAATCTTTATTGAATTGGATAATACTTTTAATTTATCTCAAAAGTAATAGAAAAATATCATACAATTAATAGAAAAATAATCTGAAATTAGCAGAAAACTGACATGAAACTGATAAAAAATTAATATAAATTTAATTTAAACCTAATATTAAACTGATAAGTAATAGTACACATTTTAAAAATTGGCAAAAATTGTAACATAAAGCTGGTTGAAATTAATTTACTAATATTTAATAATGTATTTTTTTGGCAATAAAATGGATAAAAAAGGCAAGCAGATATATATAGCTTTTTAATAATCAAAAAAAAAATGCAAAAGCAAGCTAGTATATTGATAATAAAAAAATAATGGTAAAATGAAAACAAAAATTAATATTAGATTAAAAAATGATACCATTCTAAAATAAAACCCCTATAAAATCATAAATAATAGAAAAGGCCTAAAGAAATAACCAGAGTATTAAAAAAGATAATATATATTATATTATATTGATATATAGAGGAAACAAGTAAGTTATAAAATAAGTTATATTAGAGTAATCAGATTTTAGATTTTAGATTATAAAGTGGTAATGGATACTATATAGTGATAATTGAATTATATTTATATTAGCCAGATATAGGATGGTAATTGAGTTATATAATGATAATTAGATTGATTATATTTATATTAGGTGGTATTATAATCTAATCTAAGTGATTAATATACTAAATTATATTAAAAGGTATACTACTTGTATATAAACTATACAGTGCTTACCAATAAGTCACCAGGTACCTTTAAATTCATATAACTATTGTGCAAATATGGTCATCTGTAAACTTTTTTTTTAAATAATGAACCTGCTTTTTATCATATAAGTAAAGTCAGTTATCAAGTTGAATTACATTTACTCTAAAAATTATATGTAATTTTAATGAGAATTGGCCAATATATTTTAAATTTTATCAGAAAATTTAAGATTTCAATAGAAATCTTTAGGTATTATTATAGCATTAAAATAATTTGTTTTATCATGGTTTTTTTTTAAATAAAATTGTCTACTATGAATTTTAGTACATTATTATAAAGTATTATTAAAATCAATAAAATAATTGATAAGTTACATATATTTTACAAACATATTTTACATCTACCTATTATTAATAAATTATCAAGTTAAAGAATAAATTATAATCTTGAATTTTATTATGATAAAAAAATTAAGATAAATAGCTGTAACTTCAAATATTTTTGGAAAAAAATTTGGCCAAATTCAATGCTAAAATTTGGTAAATAATTTGGTGATGTCATCTACAAATGATCGGCAAATGCCGGCTAAATGTGCATAACTTTCATTAATTTTGATGATTAACAATAATATGCCATAAATTATAGCAAACAATTTTATTAAAAAATTAAAGCTTAATTTTTATTAATACCTAGAGACCTCTATTGAAATCTTAAATTTTCTAATAAAATTTAGAATATAATGGCCAATTCTTATTAAAATTACATATAATTTTTTAATTATACGATAAAGGTAGTTTTATTATCAAAAAAAAAGTTTACATATGATCATATTTGCGCAATAGTTGTACGAATTTAAAGGTGCTATTGGTGGGCACTGTACAAGTATCATTATATATATTATTTTAAATATTATAAATGTATAAGTTAAAGCTACTATGAATTATGTATTTATTTTATATTAACAATTTGAAACTTCTACTTATTATATAGAATAAATTTATACGTTTTTTTGGTGAAAAAGTGAAACCGCAAATATTATTACGTCCAAGTTAGAATATGCTCTAAACAACTGTGACAATTGTGTTGCGTCTTCCGACGCGTAAAATTTCAACATCATATAAGTCACGAAAATAGGAAATTTTATAGATACTTGAGATAATTTTTATTTATAAAAATAATATATTTCTTCTACGAAATATAAAAATTTGTTTACGCGATTTTATGTTAAGTTTTCAGCGAGTTCTTCATCATAATAATCAAAAGTAGCTTCATATTTTTGACCATTATATTCGTTTTTTGCGTATGCTTGAATTTCCATGTCGCCAAAAGCTAATTCAAACTGAACTTTCCTATCTTTACCACGATGTGCATCTGGTAAATCAATAATAAAATCGCCTAATTTTATTACACCATCTTCATCAGGATATTTTACATCATCTCTTTCTGTTATTAATATTTGATACCACATTTTTTCTTGATCACTAATTTTTTTAAAAAAAAGTGTTATATGAATTTCAATTGTTTTATAATAAGAAGATTTTAAAATAATTACCTGTTTTCCGGATGAGAAGTTTGAGAAAATTTTTGATTAGCATCAACAACTGTTCCTTTTTTGGCCAATAATTTAAAAACTAAAACGTGCCCACTTTCTCTCCTTCTATCAATCGAATCAATACTTTCATCATACGGTCTAAGAGTTGTCCTTCCAAAATTATATTTCAATACTCTATTTTTAATAAACTTTTTGTTAATTCCATAACTTACTGCTCCATTTGAAACAGCAGCAATTGGTCGAGGAGGCACTGTAATCTGTTGTTCTTTAAATTCTTCCCGTATCCTTCTTTGTAAATATTTCGACTCACTAAAACCTCCAACTAAAAACATGTGTGAACATGTGTCGTCTTTATCAAGTTGATCACGAATTAATTTAATTATTTGGTTAATAACTGAATCAAACATTTTTTTAACATCGTCAAACGCAAGTTTAATCACCCATCGATTTTCATCTGAATGTTGTTTAGTAACATATTGTTTCAATTTTGGACTTATTTTCTATATAATTATAAATTAATAATAATTAAATATACAATAAAATTATATTTAAAAATAAATTATTAAAGTACTAACCTTAATATCCAATTCATAGGTTTTATATTCACCCTCAACACTAGTAAAAGGCAATTTAGCGTTTTTACAAAATTCGTATATCAAAAGTTGATACTGCCCATAATAATGTTCCCTTAAACTGGCAATTGCGGATTTTCCAAGTTTATTTTCAAGAAACTTTATAAATTCATTATCGACATAAGTCGAACCACAGAGACCTCCTGTTCTTACAGTCACTTCACCTAATTCATCCTTACTTATTAGTTTACGAATTGTTAAATCAACAGTTCCACCACCACAATCAACGACTAAGTATGATTCTAACAATAAATAATTAGTTATTAGAACTAAGCTATAAGAAGAATAGTAGATTACAAAATTTACTTACTCCCGGTATATTCACTGATTTTTTCTTTAGGGATATTATCTATACAATATATTGCTGCTGCTTCAGCTAAAATGAGTAAATAAAAAAAAAAATTATTTATTAAAAATTATAAATAGTATTTTTAAATTTTAAATATAAATAAGTTTTCATAATACTTACGTTCTGTAGTAAATTGTAGTTTTAGTGTTTTTAGGTTACTTATTAAATTAGCATCGTATGCACATCTTCTCAATATTGCTTTTGATTTTTCCGGAAATTCCGCTGGAACTGCAAGAACGAAGAGCACTTGGTGAAATTCAATACCAGGCCAGCGAGTTGTTATAGTCTTTTTAATTAACTATATAAGATAGAAATAAATAATTAAAATAAATACTACTTAAAGAAATATATTATATGTATAATGCTATATATATTTTAAATCACCTTGGCTGTAAGTTTTTTTTTTTAATAAAAACAAAAAAATTGTTAAAATTATTTATTTGATATAAACTCATTGAGTTCAAAATTTTACTGTTTACCCATTTCCTTAAGATAATCGGTAATAGCTTTCTTATAATCCAAATTAGGCGGAAGGTAAGGTTTATCGGATTTTTTTGATTTGTTATCTTTATCCGAATCACACATATGTAATTTAAATAATTCGACGGGATATACTTTTTTTTTTTCTTCAAGTGTAAATGCTGAATGCCCCCAACATTCAACTTTTTCAAATTTTTCATCATATCCTAAAGCTGTAATTGTTTTTAAGTTTTCTATACGATCCAAATACTCGTCGTCGATAACTTCTTGATCGGCCCATTTATTATTGGGTGCAATTATACGGTTTGATAAATGCGCGTAAGAGAAACCCTATTTTATTATGATAAAATTCTGATTATTTACAATAATCAAATTTAAAAAAATTAAACGAATTAAGGAAATTTTAATTACCGAATAAGTTGTACCGAAATCTTTTAGACCACAATTAATTTTAAATACGGTAGAAATAAAAATTTATAAAATTTAAGTATTGGATTTTTTATAATTTTAATTTTTTTTTATTTTAAATTTAAATACTTTTAATTCTTTATTACCTATACCAACAACAACACGAATTCCTTGCATTTTTTAAATAAAAATGAGAGGAAATGATTTCCCCAGAAAAGATTATATTATTTATATCTATTAGATCTTCCCACTTTAGTAGTACAATCTCTTTGATGTCTTAAAATTTATGTAGGTTGTAAATCGTTATATAAATCACGTGAAAATAGTATATAATAGATTAATAGTTTATTTCTTGATAAACAATATAATATAAATAAATACATATATGATTATTATAATATTTTTAATATTTTAATGATGATCTTGCTAAATAAATGTTCACAATCTAAAATTCTAATTCAAAAGTAGTATTATATTCTTGGTTATTATATTTATTCCTCGCGTACGCCTTAATTTCCATTTCGCCAAAGCATAATTCAAAATAAACAAGTCTATCTTTTCCAAGATGAACATCTGGTAATTCAGTAACAAATTCACCTAATTTTGTTACATCTTTATCATCACAATACTTTACATTATCTTTTGTTGTTAATAATATTTGGAAAAGCATAGAATTTTGTTCACTATATTTTACATTAAAAAATAAATAAATATATATATATTAGTTTACAAATTAACTTTAATTATAAATCCATAATAATTACCTGTATTCCGGACAATAAGTTTCAGAAAATCTTTCGTTAACTTCAACGACTGTTCCTTTTTTGGCCAACAATTCAAAATATTGAACATAACCACTTGGTCTCTTTCTTTGAATTTCATCATTGCTTTCAAATTTCCTGAGACCAAACTTTCCATAATTATATTTTAATACCCTACTTTTAATATGTCTTTTGTTGATTCCATATTTTACTGCCCCGCGCACAATAGCAGCAATTGGTTGACGAGGTACTGAAATATGCCTAACTCGATGATTAAATTCTTTTTTAATTCTTTTTTGTAAATATTTCGATTCACTAAATCCTCCAACTAAAAACATTGCAGAACAGTCATTATCGGCATCAAGTTGTCCATTAATTAATCTAATAATTTTGTTAATAATCGGATCAAACATTTTTTTAACATTCTCAAATTTAATTTCAATAATCCATTCATCATCCTCCAAATCATCTAATTCCGGTTCAGTGACATATTGTTTTAATACCGGACATATTTGCTGCAAAATAAAAAAAAAAAGATTAAAAAATTATTTTTATTATAAAAATTGTATTTAATTAAAAATATTTACCTCTATATCTAAGTCGTAATTTTCAAATTCCTCTTCGGCACCAGTAAAAGGCAACTTAACATTTCTGCAAAATTCATGTATTAAATATTGATATTGCCCATAATGATTTTCCTTAAAAAGTTTGACTGCAGTTTCTCCAACCCTTGTTTTAAGAAAATTTATAAATTCTTGATCGACAAAAGATCCACCACAAAAATCTCCCGTTCTTATAGTTATTTCACCTAATTCATCTTCGCTTAATAGTGTACGAGTCGTCAAATCAACAGTTCCTCCGCCACAATCGACAATTAAGAAAGATTCTGGGAATAAATTTTAGTAAAATAATGATTCAATTCAATAATTTTAATCATAAATAAAATAAAAAGAATTTAAATATTATAGTAACTTACTTCCGACAAAATCATCGAAATTTTCTGAAACGACATTCATACAATATATGGCAGCCGCCTCGGCTGAATAAATTTAAACAAAATTATGATTATTTTTTTGTTTTTTTTTTTTTTAAAAAAAAAAAGATAAATATAAGATATACATATGTATGTGTATTTTTATTTCAATCTTACGTTCAGTAGTAAATTGTAGCCTGGGAGAATTTAAACTGTTTGTTAATTCAGCCCTGTATACGCAATCTCTCATTATTCCCTTTGATTTTTCAGAAAATTCGGCGGGCACTGAAAGAACCAGAAGTACTTGAGTCATAAAATCAATTCCAGGCCAGCGAGTGGTCACAGTCTCTTTAATTAGCTATATACACATATAAATAAATATATATAGATGGATAGATCGTTAAAATAAGGTCTTTTTTTAAAAAAATAAAAAAATAAAATAATAAATTTAATCACCTCTCCTGCAATAATAATTATAATAGTAATTATAATTATAAAAAGGTGAATTATTAATTGTGTAAATTATTCGTATGATCACATCAAATTTTATTATTTACCCATTTCTCTAAGATAATCGGTAATGGCTTTTTTATAACTTAAATTAGGCGGAAGGTAAGGTTTATCTGATTCTGGCATATCACCTAAATGCAATTTAAATAATTCAACTGGTTTGGTCGAGGAATTTTTTTCTTTCCGCTTTGGTTTTTTAGCTAGTGCTGGATATCCCCAACATTCAACATCAAGAAATTCACTATCATAATTTAAGACAGTATTTGTCTTCATTTGTCCTATTTGTTTCGGCCAAACATCGTTAGTTATAATTTCGGGATTTGTTACATGCGCATATGCGAACCCCTGTGATTTATAGAAAAAAAAAATAAATCGAATTCATAATGAAAAAAAGTCGTATAACTTACGACTTATTCTTAAGCTAATTAATTATATACATAAAAATAATTAATAATTTATGTAATTTACCGAGTAAGTTGTGCCGAAATCTTTATATAATAAAAATAATAAAAAAAATTAAAAAAAGATAAGCAACGGTTAATATTCGATTTCTGCGGCGATTATATAATATTTTTTTTTTCTTATTACAAAAAAAAAATATTTTTTTTTACCTATACCAACGACAACGCGAATATCATTATCTAAATTATCGGACATAATTTTCTGTTCTTTAATATATGATGTATGTATGATGTTTTTTTCAAAAAAAAAAAAAAAACAAACTGGGGATGCTGTTTAACTATTTCTATTATTACAATATACCTAACTAACTAACTCTGAAAAATTACGTAAAAAAAATTTTCAAAATGAACCTCTATTTATAAAAATTATTGACATTATCACAGTCCTTACTAGGAAGGAATAAGCCTTTTATTTACATGAAAAAGCTATAAAGGAAAAGATTTACAGAATATATAAACTGCTGCGCGAATAAAGCGCATATTATTTTTAATTGAGTAAACAAAGTCTTTTTTATTTAATTCTTTATGTTTATGATAACATCATTTTCAATTTCGAACTTTTTTAGTCTGCTCGCTCCTTTTACTAATTTTCTTGTAAATATAATTTATAAATTTTGATTCAAAAAAGTTTAATATCGGCATGAATTAAAAAATTAAATAACTGAAGATTAAAAAAAATATATATGTATAAATAAATAAATTATCTGATAATAAATGTAAACATTGTTTGATCTAAATAATATTTTACAAAGGAAATATTTTAAATGAGAAATTCAAATGTTGCATTTGTTGATTTTCCTTGCTGATTTCTTGCATAAGCACGAATTTCCATTTGACCAAACGTTAAAGTGAATCTTATTGTTCTCTGGAATCCGAGATGTGGATCCGGGAAACCCAATCTTAATTCCCCAACTTTTTTCATCCCGGGTTCATCACAATAAGTTGCTTCGTTTGCGGTTGTAGAATATACTTCTATCGAAAGTTCCGTTTGATTTGCGTAACTAGGGTGTAATTCTAATCCAAATTCTTCATCAACGTCAACTTCAATACCTTTTTCAACTAAACGTCTGAATTTAAAGATTCTATCATGCGTCTGACGTCTTTCCGGTGGGTCGCCAGGTTTCCTATAAATTTTATTTAAAATATTTAATTTTTTTTTTTTAAAAAAAAAAGAAAAGAAAAAAATTCATACCATAGCGGAGCCAATTCAATTCCATATGATAAAGGTAGCCTTCTGGACTTAATTTTCTTCATATTAAGACCATATTCAAGCGCTTTTAATATTATAATAAATTGTTTAGTTCTTATCAATAAACAAAAATTACAACGTCTATATACAATTTTATTAATTACCTCCTCTGACAATGGCAGCCACTGGTTGAGATGGTACGGAAATATTATTGTTCTTGACTTTATTCGAAAATTCTTCTCTAATTCTTTTTTGTAAATACTTAGATTCACTAAAACCTCCGACCAAGAACATAGCAGAAATGGGGCCACTATTATTAAGTTGTTCACGTATTAATTTAATAATCTTGTTAATTACAGGATCAAACATTCTTTTAACATCTTCAAATTTAAGTTCTATGATCCATTCATCTTCTTCCAATTGTTCTAATTTATCACCCGTAACATATTGTTTTACAATTGGACAAACATCTTCTAAATCTAATTCGAAAGTTTTATACTCTTCTTTATTCCCTGTAAACAACAACTTTACTTTTTTACAAAATTCCTGAACCATATATTGTAGTTGTCCATAATGATTTTCTTGAAGCATTGTCAAAACCGAAGGTCCTATTTTTCCTCCGATAAAGGCAAGAAATCCTCTGTCAACATAAACTCCTCCGCAAAATCCAGATGCTCTAATAGTTTTTTCTCCTAATTTATCATTCTCCAATAATTGCCGTGTGGTTAAATCCACTGTGCCACCTCCGCAATCAACAATTAAGAAGTTGGCTAATCAAATTTATTAGTAATTGATTCATACTCTGAAATAAACATTAAAAAAAATTAAATATACATACTTCCCACAATATCTAAAATATGCTCTTTTAGCACTTTCATGCAATATACAGCTTTTTTGAAAGAAAAAACGTTAGATAAATTCCAAATAATAATTTTGTAGTTGAACTTGTTGATATTACTTACCAGCTGCCTCAGCTATTGAAACCAAAAAGAAAAAAGATTAATTGATTAATTATAAATCAAAATTGGACATTAAGGCGTTAGCATTGAGATATACTCACGTTCAGTAGTAAATTGTAATCTTTCAGAGCTTTTTACGTTGATTAAACCTGCTTCATAAATACATTCTCTCATTATTGCCTTTGCTTGATCGGAAAATCCTGCAGGAACTGTTAATATGATCAAAACATGTTCCATGAATTTTACATTTGGCCATCGAGTACCTATTGTTTCCTTGATTAACTATTTATAAAGAATCAAATAAAAATGAGAAAATCTAATCATAACAAGGAAGATCATACTTAAATAAATACAAAAATGCTTACTTTTCCCATACATTTCAAATAATCAACGATGGCTTTCCTATAATTTATGCCTTTAGGCATAGCAGGTTTCTCATTTTCAGGCATAGTACCTAAATGTAATTTAAAATGCTCGACCGGTTTTGAAGAAGTCTGATTTTTTGATTTTCCTTTACTTTTTTTTGGTTTTTTAGCTAACGCCGGAAACCCCCATTCTTCAACATTTTTAAAATTTTTATCATATTGTAATACTGTATTTGTTTTTAATGGACCGATTTGGTCGGGCCAAGTATCATTCGTAATAATTTCGGTATTTACTTTATGTGCATATGCGAATCCCTAAAAATTTTGCGATGATTTAACGAAAATCCAAGTTTAAAATAAGGAGATTAAAAGAATAACTTACAGAATAGGTTGTCCCAAAATCTATTGGTTTGAATAAATGAATTTTTTAGCAATGATTTTCTAAATAATAGCGGTAATTAAAGAAAACAACTTTAGATAATTACCAATGGATATAACGACACGAACATCCATGATTTTTCTATGAAGAAAAAAGAGCCCAGAGAATTCTATCAAAGCAAAAATGAAAAAAGCTCAACGAATTCTACCAGAAAGGAAAACGGAAATGAAAAAAGTCCAACGAATTCAAAGCGGAAAAGAAAAAAAAAAAGCCATTATAAATTTGATTGACGTACATTCTTTTCAATTGTCACAATGTCACATTTGAATTTCTTGTGATTCCGTGTCACATTATACCCGCTATTAAAAACCACCTTTTATTTATTTAAAACAATCCCGTGTTATATAAACAAAGTAAAGCGGTAAGTATCAGCAAGTGATGTACTACAACATACTCGTCTTTCAAAAAATGGGTTATTAAGCGGAATTGGTAGTCCGTTTAATACTTTAATCGTCACGTTATGTTTCAAATAACAGTTTTTAAGAATAATCACTAATTAGATGTCACTATCCACTTTTCCTAAAATGGTAAAATTACAAAAGACGATTTTTGTATACCCAAAATTAAAAATTTCATACGTTTATTCCAATTTCCAATATGCAAGTAGAATTACACAACACTAACATTATTATATTGTTTGTTGTATCTTTCTGAATCAATCAATAAATGATAATACGATTTTCAATTTGATAAGAAATATTGGAATATAAAACCAATTGCTTTTTATAGATTTGTATCTCAGGTTTGAAAAATTTTTTTTTTTTACAAAAAAACCAAATAAAGTTTTTTTTTTTAGATTTCTTTTATGAAATGGAAACCACTATGAACTCTCCTCCTGAAAATCCAGATATTGCGAATAATCCAAATATTTCGAATAATACAGATATTTCGAATAATCCAGATATTTCGAATAATCCAGATATTTTGAATAATCCAGATATTTCGAATAATACAGATATTTCAAATAGTCCAAATAATTCAAATAATCAAAATAATCCATATAATACAGAGAATCCAAATAATAATATGAAAATTACTCTCGGGAGTATTAAGATTGTTCTTCAAAAATTTTTTAATGAAGATTTTACAAATTGTAGCCCTCGCGATATTCAAGGAAAACTTTGGTATTTACTTATGGATGAATATAATAATTCTACCAAACCTCAAGAAATGATAGAAGTCAATAACGTAAAACATCTTCCTGGGGAAGCAACTCCTATTACAAATCAATCAACTGATAATTCCGAACAAAAATCCAATGAACCACTTAAAGACAAGAAGGATAAGAATGATAAGGAACCAAAAGATTTGAAAGAATTAAAAGAAAAATTAAAAGAAAAAGAAAGAGAACTCAAAGAAAGAGAAAGAGAACTCAAAGATAAAGAGAAAGAGGAAAAAAATTTAAGAAGATACATTAAAGAAAGTGAAATAGGATGGGCTAATAAAGAAAAATCTTATAAAGAAAATGACATCGCATGGGCTAATATGGTGAACCAATTAAATGCTGAAAAATCGAAACTTGAAAGTAAACTTGAGTATACTATTAACGCTTGGAATGAAAGATACGATCAATTAGATGAACAACTGAAAAATAAAAGGAAGGATTATATTGAGCTTTATAAAAAGAATGAAGATTTAAGAAATGAAGCATCTCAATATCAGTCAGCTTTAGGAGATGCTAGAAATTATCGTTTGGGTGATAATGACGCCAATAATCCTACTCAACTTACAAGAGAGATCGGAATTATACAAGATAAAATTAATGAATTTTGTAAAATAAAAGGAGGCGTTGATATAAATGAACAGAATCTAGCACGACTTTTATCGGAGAAGTTCAATTGTAAATATGAAGGAGATAAAGTTCTTCCTAAGGCTGCTCTACAAAGATTAATTGTTGATATTATTATTACAAGAACTAATGATTATCTGAACAAAGGATTCCAACCAGAAATTAATGATAACAGAATCTTGAACAAATATCTTGAATTGGAGATCTTAAACTCAACAAATAATTATTTGACAAAGATAAATACATTAATTAGTTCCCGAACTGGTACAGACGAAGTTAGTTTTGCAGCTCCAAAAAAAATTCAACAACTTGTTTACGCGGTTCTTGGGGATCGTGGATTTGGGTTAAGCAGTGATAAAAGAGAACATGAATTCGTTCAGGAACTCAAAGATGATATTATTGGGATTATGAGCCAATTTCGTACAATTAAAAAAGCTGATAAAAAAAAAGAAAATGAAGATATGTTAGCAGACATTATTAGAAATGTTATTAAAATGTTCGTTTTCCGTATAAAAGTTTTAGAACCGCCAGCTGAAATTATATGGATTGAAAAAGATACGAAAGTTGATGCAACATTAATGGAAGTAGGAAATTTAGAGGATGACAATTATGATGATTGGGTCGTAAATTTATGTAGCTTTCCATTAATTTGCGTAGAACCGAATTCAGAAACAAATCGTAAAGTTCTTGTTCCTGCAAAAATTCTAGCGGTTAGAACTGAACAAAAATCATTCGGGTCTAAAATAATAAAAAATTTATTTCATGGCAAACCGCAACAACCAGGAGCTGATGAAGTTGGAAAACCGACCAAAAAGAATTCTATGGACAATAGTAACTGATAAAAGTTAAACGTGATGATTTTAAAAATTTAGTCTTTTTTTTTCGATAGATAAGTATTTGCAATTTCTACACTTTTTATTAAATATATAAATTTTATTAATAAACTTCTAAGAAATCTAAACTATATTTAAGAGATTTATATTAGTACGATAAATTTATCCATTTTCTATAGAAACAAGCTCTATCTTCTCCAAAATTAACAAATCCTGCATTGTTAATTATATCTGGGTGGGATTTGATCTATTTTATTATTGGGTTCATAATCACAATCTTAGTTGCATTTGTATTGTAACTCTCATTTGATGATTTTAGCAACATTTGTTAAAGCAAAAGGATGATGTCATCACCACGCACCACTCTCAAATTTCCTATTTTTTTTTAATACACTTTCTGATTGTAATTATGAAATTAGTTTATCCATAACAAAACAAGGTGTAATTTTTTACATTTAATTTATTTTCATGTGAAAAAAAAGAAATAATGCGAGTATATTTATACGTGTCCAATTTACAACTTTATATTAATATAAATCTAAATCAAAATATACAAATTTTAGCACTTGATCAATTTATATATCTTAAATGGTGTATAACTAACTAATCAACCAATTTAAATGTGATATGTCTGAACGTACTTTTGACTTGGTGGATCTCAATCTCTACTCCATAAGTACTGTACATAATAAATTGAATACATTTATAAAATAAAGTGAGAATTTTATCTTTGAATTACGTTCAGTTATTTCAACTTTCCTTGATTCTTTACTGTTTATTAATCGCATAATAAAGGTATTTTATCAAACTAAAAAATCTATTTCTGAGCTTTATCTTTTTTTTTTTAATAATAATTCAGGATCTGCTCGATTAGAATACGCGAATCTCTAACAATTGATATTATTTATAAATTAAATCTTATTAACTCAAGTAATATTATCTTACAGAAAATGTTATTTTTAAAATTAATATCGTATCATTTTACCACTATAGAGATTTAAAAGTTTTAAAGTCGTTAAAACTTGTAGCAACTACTACGCGAATATACATTTTTTATAGAAGAATATTGTTTTGCACAAAAATTTTTTCATTCCTCAAGAAGAAATTAATAACCACTCGTGGTTGTATTTGTCAGAACGAATAATTATAAGGATAATATCATTGATCAAGATTTCCGTGATGAGATCATTCTAAATCACAAATCTAAATGCTGTCAATCAAGCCATGAAGAAATATTTGCAAACATATAACGTGCAATCTATTGCATTCTCTAGAAAAGTATTGAACACGGACACCATTCCATACAAGTTGGTTGGGTTATGCATAAATCAATTATAGCCGAAATATTCAACCGAATTCCTGATTGCCGATCATCCGGACCCGGTTCAATAGCCGAAATATCATGGAATATATAACCCAACAGAAATTCTTCGATCACGTGATCTGTATTTATTTATCACATGGTCACATCTGAGGGACTTAGTTTTTTTCGAGTAGATGAAATCTTATTTGTCACATATTATTCATCACGCCCAAAATTCTTCGATCACGTGCCAGTGCATAACGCCGCCCGAGTTCGAAGAATTTTCTGGGTGCCGTTGGGGTAGTTTCATGGAATTCCACGATTCCGGATGATCGGCAATCAGGAATGCGGCTGGAATATTTCGGCTTAATCAAAAATCATGCAAAAATATATCACTTTTTCTGAATATATTGTACTGTATATCTATAGTGGAACAGATATAGTATTAACAGTACTGAAAGAAAATAAAATTAATTGGGTATGGTCTCATAAAGTGAACCGACCCAAGATAAGCAATTTTAGAAATGATTCTGTAGACATTTATGTGAACAGTCATTAAAGTTTTTACAAGCAGATTTTAACAATAATGTATGAAATATTTTTTGGTTGGACAAAATAAATATCTTATAATATTTATGCCGGTATTGATATTTTTAGTATGGCATTCATCAAGTTTTGTCGAAAGATAAAATCATTGGTAAACTGTGCAATTATTTTTTGATCAATCTCAGTAGAACGATGATTCTCCCTAATAAAATTGTTGCAGAAACATACGAATACAATAAAATAGTATGGTGCAGACATATAGTAACAAATTGATATTCCGTGTTTTGAATACAATTAAAAATTCTTTGTTAAAAACCAAGGCTATAACTGTGACCAGCTAAGTCCATCTTTAAATCCAGATTAAGAGATGAATAACACCACCTTAATCAATTGGTTTAAAATAATTTCTTAGCGTTTGTTAAGGCACATTCTGATTTTCTAACTATTGACTATAATTTTATCTAAAAAATTAGCTGCTAATGCTAGTATACTATAATATAATATACATTTTATTATCTTAATTCTAATTCAGATCTATTTAAAAAATAAGCTGCTAATGATAGTACATTTTCATTGCAGCAAAAGATAAATATAATATACATTATATTAACCTAATTCTAATTCAAATCTAGTATTATAGGTTCTTCTATTTCGTAAATTTTTTGCTTTAGCAATGATTTCCATTTTCCCAAAAATAACGAAAATTCAACTTTACGGCTTCTTCCAAGATGAGCATCCGGTAAATCTATAGTTAATTTACCAAGTAGTTTCATACAAGATTCATCATAAAATTCAGTAATATTTAAATTAGTTGTTATATATATTGGAAATGAAATGGCAGTTTGAGCTGGTTTATGAGGTTTATAATTTTTAGAAAATTCCTGATCAACTTCTATTCTTGTACCTCGTGTAACGAAGCAATCAAATATTCTAATTCTGTCTACATTTCCCTCTTTCTTCATTTTATAATTTGGGCCTGTCGGATCTCCTATTTTCCAATCTCTATGCCTTGTAATACCATAAGTATATTTCAAAGTGCGATCTACTATTGTGCTCATTTTGAGTCCATAATCACAAGTTCCACGAACAATAGCTGCGATAGGTTGCCTTGGAACAATAATTGGTGGAACTAAATTTCCGAATTCTTCTTTAACTCTCATTTGCAAATACTTTGATTCGCTAAATCCTCCAACAAGAAACATAGCAGAGCATTTATTCTTACTAGAACTAAGTTGCCCACGAATTAATCTAATAATCTTTCCAATACATAGATTTTAAGTCTTCAAAATTTATATCAATAATCCAATCATTTTCTTCCATTTTTTCTTTGATATCATCTTTACAATATTGTTTTAAAACTGGACAAATTTCTTCAATATCAAATTCGAAAGGTTCAAAGCCAGCTGGATCCCCAGTAAAATGAAATTTCAATTTCTGACAGAATTGTTGTATCATATATTGCATTTGATTATAATTATTTTCTCTAAGCAGATTAATAGTCGTTTGACCAAGCTTACGGCTAAGAAATTTAAGAAATTCTCGGTCAACATAAGATCCACCACAAAAATCTCCAGTTCGTTCAGTAATCTCACTAAGTTTATTATGCTTTAGTAATTTACGCATTGTAAGGTCAACAGTTCCACCTCCACAATCAACCACCATAAATGACGCTATTCACAATCAAAGATAATATTAATAAAATATATTGGTTTATACATTAATTTAAAAGTAAAATACAAACCATTAATTGGAACCATTCCATTATCGTGCTCATTAAGATTCCGCATGCAATAAATTGCAGCAGCTTCAGCTAATAGAACACAAATTATACATAAATGTTCAAGTAAAACGAAATAAATTAAAGAAAGAATTAAGTTATTTTAACTTACGTTCAGTTGTAAATTCAACTTTATTTGATTCTTTACTGTCCGTCAAACCAGCATTAAAAAGGCATTTTCTCATAGTATCTTTTGCATGATCATTAAACTCTGCAGGAACGCTTATAACAAGAAGAACATGTTCAAAGAATCTTAGTCCATGCCATCGAGTAGTAACAGTTTCCTTAATTAACTATTTAGAATAAAAAATTTTATATGAATTTTTTTTTAAAAAAAAAAAAAAAATTCAACTTTTACGGATCATTTTATTATTACCTTTCCTAAATTCATAATATAAATTTAAATAACTAAACTTTGTTTACTCAGAAATTGCATTTGATTACGAAATTTATAAATTTATATTTTTCTTTACCTAATTCGTGCAAATAATCACTTATTGCTTTTTCGTAACTTAGTTGATGAGGAAGTGGAGGTTTTTCATTTTGTGGAATATTTCCTAAGTGAAGTTTAAAAAGTTCTACAGATTTTGATGATGACCCTTTATTTCTACGATTTATTTTTTGGGCTAAAGCAGAATTTCCCCATTTAATAACATTTTGATAATTGGAATCATACTGAAGAACTGTATTAGTTTTCAATGAACCAATTTGTTGGGGCCAAATATCATTTGTAATAATTTCGGGATTTGTTCGATTAGAATATGCGAATCCCTAACAATTAATTAATATTATAGTTACATACAAGATAAATTATTAATTGAGACAATCAAATTAATTTACTGAAAATGTGGTTCCAAAATCTATTCATAAATTAAGATACAATTATTTATTAATAATAACTTATTTCAATAAGTAAATAAATAAATAAATATATAAAAAAGGTCATACCTATAGCAACTACTACTCGAGTATCCATTGAAAGAATTCCGCAGTTGGGCAGTTGTTACACCAAATTCTTTTGCTTCATTCTTTTTTCTGGATGAAGCTTCCTATTTATAACTGTACAAAATTCATTTTGAATCATCCATTTTAGTCATTTACCGGAGAAAAGTTTGTTCGTTCCGGTTGCAGCATAATGTTATAAAATAGTAATGATAGACGATAAATATTATATTTTATTTTCGTACGACTATAAATATGTAATCTAATTCCAATGGTTCGTGTTTACTTTTAAAATTTAACGTGAAACAAGATATCTTATTTGTATTATCTTTGTTTGTTAATAGTGTCATATATGGTGGTTGATTGTGGAGGTGGAACTGTTGACCTTACACGTATATCATTAAAACATAATAAACTTAGTGAGATCTAAGATCTTACAGATCTTACATCAAAAGATAGCCGTAAAATTGGTCAATCGACCATAAATCTACCTAGAGAAACATGTTACATTTTCTGTCAAAAATTAAAATTTCGGGAATTTCAATTGGTTTTGAACTGAACTTTTCGAATTCGAATTTGATATTGAATAAAATTTGTCCCGGTTTAAAACAACATTGTAAAGATGATATTAAAAAAAAGATGGAGAAAAGGATTGGATTATCGATATAAATTTCGAAGATTTAAAGTCTATGTTTGATCTATCTATTGAAAAAATTATTAGATTAATTCTTGAGCAACTTGGTTAACTTGGTTCTAGCAATGATAATTAATAAATGTTCTGCTATATTCCTTGTCAGAAGGTTTAGTGAATCAAAATATGGGTTAGAGAAGAATCGGAAAATTAATTCCACAAATTATCGTATGATTTATATACCTTTTGAACCAAGTACAACTTATCCTTCATTTGAGAATAGACAACTGAATTAAATGCTAAATTTTGTGATGAACCTGGTGTGAAATTACATGATGAATAATGCTCATCTCGGATTTCTCGCTAATTTTTGGAAAAATGGGAATTGTTGCTAAAGCAAGAAATTTGCGAAATGGAAATTTTATAATGCTAGTTTTGAATTAGATTTTAAAAATTAGTGTAAACTTTTTTTTTATTAAACAATTGCTCATAAAAATAAATTTATCTTCCTTTAAACCTTTTGTAACTTCATTTAGAAAATATTCCTTAAAATGAAAATTCCGAAAAAACAATGAGCGATTATTTGAACAACTTTACAAATTATGCTATAGTTGCAATTTCTAATAAACCAATCTTCATTCATAAATATATAAACGTAGGAATAAAAACTTGAAGAAACTGTTCTAATTGCTAATATCTAATATTGAATATATATTTTCTTAATATTTTCAAATATTTTTAAATTTTTTAAAATCATTTTTAACTTGCAATTTATAGATTCATAATAATCAATAAAATAAAATTTAATGACATATTTTTAACCTATGATAGTAGACCTTAGATCTTATAATTATAAGAAATTGCAATATACCGTACGATTCAAAGAATTAAAAGTTCATTTACAAGACGATGATTGGATTAAACCAATTATAAAGAAGTAAGCGTATGTAAGGATTATATGCTCGTGTATTTTTGTCACTAAATAAATTCTATAACACTTAAAATCGTGGTTTTAAAACATCTCACTTTTAAGACAATAAAGCTGAGCAAAATTTTGATATTAGGCGTCTCTTTTGTTACGTAGATAAATAATTGAAAATAATTTATTAGATTAAAAAACGTGTGTTAAAAGAGTTGAAGAGTTTAGAATTTAGGAATGCTAACTAGCGAATTGGATTGCCTAAAATTACGCCCAGATTAGAAACCATACAAAAAGTATAATCAAAAGATCATCATTTATATGTACAGTTAGATCACATTACGAAATATGAACCAGCCACCTAAAAAAAAAATGAACCACTAAAGCCAAAAATCTACTGATTAGGCAGACAATTTGGATGCAGGTCGCTGAAGTACAACTGATTTTGTCTTTATTTTAGTCGCGTGATTTAAGTTGATAAGAATCCGTTTAAAGGATATTTAAAGTTTGAAAGGTTCACTATATAATAATAACTGTACTAATGCCTATTTAGTTAGAGTTTAAATCACTTAGTTTAGAGTGTTAACTCATAAAAATTGAAATTAGACTCTTGCTGCATAGTAGAAACTATTATAGTTTAGACTGTGCATTTACTGTACTTCATATGATCGAACGAGAATTTAAAAGTGGAACTTTAGGACAGCTTAATAGACCATCACATTTTCTAAGATCTTCCCAATTAGGTGGGTACGTCACTATTAAAAAGTATTCGTCACTTACATTTTTTATATCATTAAATAAAAAAAAGTATAACGATAAGATTTGTTTAATTTAAATAAGAACCTTTATTTTATTTTCATGTGATACTAATAAAAATTCATTATGACTATGTATCAAATTAAAAAACTAATTCGAATATAGTATCATAGTGTTTTCCAGTTCGAACATTTCTTGCTTTAGCAACAAGTTCCAGTTTTCCAAAAATTAATGAAAATTCAATTTTACGGCTTTTTCCGAGATGAACATCTGGTAATTGTATTTGTAATTCACCAAGAAATCTCATACCAGGTTCATTACAAAATTTGGCATCTAATTCAGTTGTTAAATATATTGGAAATGAAATGGATTTTTGTTTTGGATCGGGAGGAATATAAGTATCGGTAAATTTCTCATCAATTCCTACTTTTGTACCACGCGTTACTAATCTTTCAAACACATAAGTCAAATAGCGAGCTTCTGGTACTATTTGACTTTTTGGATCTCCTGCTTGTCGGTATCTAGCTCCTTTAATTCCATAAGTATATTTCAAAGTACGGTCTACTATCGTACTCATTTTAAGTCCATAGTCACAAGCCCCACGAACAACAGCCGCGATAGGTTGCCTTGGCACAATAATTGGTGGTCCGAATTCTTTTTTAACTCTCATTTGTAAATATTTTGATTCGCTAAATCCTCCCACAAGGAATATAGCGTTGCATACTTCATTACTAGAACTAAGCTGTCCACGAATTAGTCTAATAATTTTTCCAATAGCTGGATCAAACATAGATTTTAGATCTTCAAAATCTATATAAATAATCCAATCATCATCTTCCATTTTTTCTTTAATGTCACCATTACAATATTGTTTCAAAATGGGACATATTTCTTCAATATCAAATTCAAAAGGTTCAAAACCAATTGGATTGCCCGTAAAATGAAATTTTAATTTTGAACAGAATTGCTGTATCATATATTGCATTTGACCATAATTATTTTCTATAAGCAGATTTATGGTCGCTCGACCAAGTTTACGACTAAGAAATTTAATAAATTCTCTATCAACATAAGTTCCACCACAAAAATCTCCAGTTCGTTCAGTAATCTCACTAAGTTTATTTTGTCTTAACAATTTACGTGTTGTAAGATCAACAGTTCCACCTCCACAATCAACCACCATAAATGACGCTATTTATAAAGAAAAGATTATGTTAACAAAAGTTTACTTCTTTCACATTAAATTGTAAAGTAAAATACAAACAATTAACTGGGACCAATCTACTACTTGGTTTATTTTGTTTATTTTGTTCTTCAAGATTTCGCATGCAATAGATTGCAGCAGCTTCAGCTAAATATTACAAATAACACAATAAATAAAAATGAAATAAATACTTTTAAAAAAATAAAAGAATTGTATTTTTACTTACGTTCAGTTGTAAATTCGATTTTATTTGATTCTTTACTGTTCGTCAATCCAGCATTATAAAGACACTTTCTCATAGTATCTTTTGCACGATCATCAAACTCTGCAGGAATGCTTATAACAAGAAGAACGTGTTCAAAGAATTTTAAACCATGCCATCGAGTAGAAATAGTTTCTTTAATCAACTATTTAAAAATATAATTATAAAAAGCTATTTGGAAAATTTTTTAAAAAATAATTTTATGAAGTAATTTTATACCTTTCCTAGATTTACAAATAATAAGTTAATTATAGAATAAAATAGGAAATTACGTATTTAAATTGGTTTACCTAATTCACGTAAATAATCACTTATTGCTTTCTCGCAACTTAATTGATGAGGAAGCGAGGGTTTTTCATTTTGAGGAAGATTTCCTAAATGAAGTTTAAAAAGTTCTACAGATTTTGAAACTGATAAATTTTTAGTTTTACGAGTTGGCTTTTGGGCCAAAGCAGGATTTCCCCATTTAATAACATTTTGATAATTGGAATCATATTGAAGAACTGTATTAGTTTTCAATGACCCAATTTGTTGAGGCCAAACATCATTTGTGATAATTTCGGGACTTGCTCGATTAGCATATGCGAATCCCTATCAATCGTTATCGCAATAATAGTTAATTATTTCATTAAATAAATAAATAAATTAATGACTCGAGGTAATTAATTAACTTACAGAAAATGTGGTTCCAAAATCTAATAATAAAATTAACGAATTTAAATAGCATTCATTTTAATAAAAAGATATTAAAACTTTCATAATTATTACCTATGGCAACTACTACACGTGTACCCATTTTTTAGTAAAAGAATACTGCGTGTTCTTTTCCAAGGAAAAAACGCTTCCTATTTATAATCAAAATAAGGGTTCAAAAACTTTGTTTTATTACTTTATTACACCACGCATTTTGGTGTTACGACGATGTATATACGAAAATGATTTGCACAAAAGCAGAAATTAGAATGAATGACCTGATAAAATTTCACAATTGGCTGCGATAACCCATAAAAAATAAAAAAGTGGGAGTATAAATGCACGATTAAGTCTTATCAACTATTTTTGTACCACGTATAACTTGCGCACTTGTGAACTTATTTGGTAGTCTCTTATCTGTTACTTAATTCCATTAGTATATTGCCGCGAAATAATTGGTGTAACTAATTTCAATTTTATTCTTATATATAAATATTTGGTCTGCTAACATGAATCCCTGGATTCATATGTGCCGATTTGACGCATCATACCAATTCCCATTTACTATGCATGCAATGCGTCAAATCCGCCTATGTGTATAGCTTTAACGGACCAATATTTTTATCACAAAGGTATCAAATGAAAATTAGTGTTTATTACGTCAAATTATCCAAGAAATCTTTAATAGTATAAATTTCATTTGCGCATGTGTGCGCCATGATATTAAACGATATCAGATATTAATAATATAAATTTAAATAAAGCCTTTATTCTATTTCATAGGATATTTAAAAATTCGAAGCGAACAATAATAAGATTTACATCAATTTTGAAAATCTAATTCAAAACTAGCATCATAGATTATTTCATTCTGAAAATTTTTTGCTTTAGTAACAAGTTCCAATTTTCCAAAAATTAGCGAAAATTCAATTTTACGATCTAATCCAAGATGAACATCTAGTAATTTTATACTTAATGTACCGAGTAATTTCATACCAGGTTCGTCACAAAATTCAGCACTTAATTCAGTTGTTATATATATCGGATATGAAATTTCAGTCTGATCTGGCATAGCAGGACAACTAACTGTACGAAATTCCTCACCAATTCCAACTTTTGTACCTCGTGTAAAGAAATGGTGAAATATCGTAATTTTAGTTTTATCATTTCCCTTAAAATTTTTTTTTCTATCTATTGGATCTCCATCTACCCAATTTCTATGAGTTTCAAATCCATAAGTATACTTCAAAGTACGATCTACTATAGTACTCATCTCGAGTCCATAATCACAAGCACCACGAACAATAGCTGCGATAGGTTGTTTTGGTACAATAATTGATGGAACTAATTTTCCGAATTCTTCTTTAACTCTCATTTGTAAATATTTTGATTCACTAAATCCTCCTACAAGAAATATAGCAGAGCATTTATCTTTGCTAGAATCAAGTTGACCACGAATTTATCTAATAATCTTTCCAACAACCGGATCAAACATAGATTTTAAATCTTCAAAATTTATATCAATGGGTACCCAATCATTTTCTTCCATTTCTTCTTTGATATTATCATTACAATAGTGTTTCAAAACAGGACAAATTTCTTCAATATCAAATTCAAATGGATCAAAATCATTTTGATTTCCTGTAAAATGAAATTTCAATTTTTGACAGAATTGTTGAATCATGTATTGCATTTGACCATAATTATTTTCTCTAAGCAGATTTATAGTCGATTCACCAAGCTTATGACTAAGTATTTTAAAAAATTCTCTGTCGACATAAGATCCGCCACAAAAATCTCCAGTTCTTTCAGTGATTTCGCTAAGTTTGTTATCTCGTAATAATCTACGAGTTGTAAGGTCTACAGTTCCACCTCCACAATCAACAACCATAAATGACGCTAAAAATAATAGATAATGTTAATGAATTATCCCTCTTCCACATTAATTTTTAAAATAAAATCACCAACGATCATTTCATTCTGCCCCTTAAGATTCCGCATGCAATAAATTGCAGCAGCTTCAGCTAAAATATTACAAATAATATAATAATTAAAAATGAAATAAATGCCAAAAAAAAAAATTTTGCCTTTAATTTACAGTACGTTCAGTTGTAAATTCAACTTTCTTCGATTCTTTACAGTCCGTCAATCCAGCACTATAGACATTTTCCCATAGTATCTTTTGCATGATCGTTGAACTCTGCTGGAATGTTTATAACGAGGAGAATATGTTCAAAGAAATTTATCCCGTGCTATCGGGTAGGAATAGTTACCTAAATCAACTATTGAAATAAATTAAAACGATCTAATTATCTTAATTTTTTTTTTTTAAAAAAAAAAATTAATTATATGTAACTTTCCTACATAATAAGTTTTATCATGCTATAAGAATTAAGAATTGCATTTTTAAATTACATAATTTGTAAATTTTATTTGTTTTCTTATTGCTTTTTCGTAATTTAATTGATGGGGAAGTGGTGGTTTTTCATTTTGAGGAATATTTTCTAAATGAAGTTAAGGATGATAAATCTTTATTTTTACGAGCGTGCTTTGATTGTTTTTGGGCTAAAGCAGGATTTCCCCATTTAATAACATTTTGATAATTAGAATCATATTGAAGAATTGTATTAGTTTTCATTACACCGATTTGTTGAGGCCAAACATCATTTGTAATAATTTCAGGATCCTGCTCGATTAGGATATGCGAATCCCTAGCAATCGTTATTATTTTCGCAATAAATATTAAAATTAAACTCAGATTCTCATGACTAACTTATCGAAAATGTGGTACCAATATATATTTATAAAAATAAACGGTTAATTTATTGTTAGTGTTTATATATTTTAATAAAAGGCTATACTTTCTTACCTATTGCACGCACCAAATATCCATGTTTTTTTTAAAAAGAAAAAAATTACTGCGGTTTGTTGATAGAATTTTTTTAACATCAAAAAAGCTTCCTATTTATAATTATATACTTTACGTCATTATGTGTCAACCATTTTAGTACATTTTCCGGAGAAGAGGTTTATTTATCCACGATATAATATTAAATAGTAATGATTGTTATTACCAAAAAAAAATGAATACAGTACATTTTTAGAAAATTATTGAAAATGATATATGCATGTTATCTTTTCGAATATTTCGGTATACTTTCCGTATATTACCTGAATATTTTTCTGAACAAAAACATGTTATAATGCCGTTGTATAATTAAAATACTAACTAATTCTTTTTACGTCTATGGGTAAGTTAAACCGAATTTAGTAAAGATTTTAAACACAGTTACGAAAAAACCGCTGTTACTCTTAGTGATACAGTAATAACTTGCTAATAATATCACGACAATAAAAAGAATTACTACTGTATTAAGGTTAATTTCAAATAAGCACGATTATAAAGTCATTTTTCCAAATAATCAAAATTTTGACAATTTGAAAATTTTAAATTGGAAAAATTGTTTTTAAACGAATTGGAAAATTTAATATGTAATAGATAAGAGGTTCGAGCTAAAAGATATTATCGTTCAAAAATATTATTCTCAAAACCTTATCATACGGGTCTGGTACGAAATCCCGAAACTCATAATCCCGAAAATCCCGAACCGGGCAGCATTATGCTTAATACCGGCCAATTTTTCGGGATTTCATTAATCTGTTCTCAGTACAATAAATCAATCACTAAAATTAAATAGTTTTTTAAAACAGTTTTTAGTATAAAGAAATAAATAGTGAAAAAAATTAATGAGTTAAAAAGTTACAGTTTAAGAATTTTTATAATAATCCTTGCGCACTCATGTCACCTTTATCATAATTTTCTCACGTAATTTTTATAGTCAAACATATTACCATTCGTTCGGGATTTTGTATCAAACTTATCAAAGATCGATCTGTACAACAATATATCATCTCGTATATATGATGTATATATACTGTAAATTACTCATGATTAAATTATTTATAGTTAAAAAAACGTGTATATAGTTCGTACATTTATTTTCTTTTTTTCTTGGTTTATATCATTAGTTTGTTCTAGATGAATGTGAAAAAATTACGATTCTATTTCTCAATGTGAGCCATATACTTATTTTTTTTTTTCATTCTTACATGGATGGTGTATACTGAGCATGTTTCAAAAAAGAATATATTTGGTTCTTACATCGTACGTTAAATATATTATGATACTTATTTTTCACTAGTTTGTTCTAGATTAAATATTAAATATTTAAATTACGATTCTATTTATGTAATTGTGAGCCATATTTATTTAATAAAATATTCTTACACAGATTGCATGTTAAGTTTATATTCTTTGTAATAATGGGTTGGGTTGACAAAAGCTGAGTATTTGTAGTGCTTTTTTTCGTGTTAATGAGTCATATGATTTTTATATTTAAAATCCCTAATTTCTCTCAACTTTTAGCTTTGCTTTATTTTTATTTTTACAAATCTTTTAGCTTTGCTTTATTTTAATTTTACAAATACTAAACTAAATACCGTATAGCGCTGCATATAGTACCCCCGGTACTATTCAAAAAAGCCAGCCTAGATTGAATAGTACCCGGGGGGTACTATGTGAGGAGGGGGG